>JARQOC010000007.1:143723887-143958019 GCA_033576535.1 Allobates femoralis
CATTAGAGTTTTTCACTTCCTCACTGAAGTGACAATTTGCATAACTTGAAGGAGCTGTAGTTCTCTGGGTTTCTCTCAGTAGGACGGAGCTTCCAGCTTGCAAAGGCTATCACTCTTTCATTACATCCTTGCATTTGAGACAACACGGCTCCCAGTCCCACATTACTGGCATCAGTATACAAAATGAATGGTTGGTTGTAATCAGGGTAGGCTAGGATCTCATCCCCCATGAGGGCCCACTTCAACTTCTTGAAGGACTCTTCTGTCTCACTGCCCCATTCAAATGGAGGACTCGGGCTCTTAGCCTTCTTTGATTGTCCTACCAGGAGATCTTGTAAGGGGGCTGCCATCTTTGTGAAGCCCTTGATGAATCTTCTTAGTATCCTAACAGCCTCAGGAACTGCCTCACATCTTGACACTGGTTGATCTTGTCCAGTTCCTAATGACTCTTACTTTCTTGAGATCAGGTGCTACAACTTCAGAGCTCGCAACAAGACCGAGGTACTGTACCTTTTGGTTTCAGCTGGTGACACTTGGATGGCTTCACCTTCATGCCATAGACGGACAAGGCTTCAAACACTTCTGCCAGGTACTCCAGATGTTCCTCTTACATCTTGGAATAGACTATGACGCCATCCAGGTTCAATAGGACTGTTTTAAAGTTCTTCTGCCCAAGGCAGCACTCATCAGCCTCTGGAATGTTCCCGGTGCATTGCAGAATCCGAATGGTATATAGTTGAACTCGCAAAGACCCATTGGCATGGTAAACGCTGTGTTCTCGCGGTCTGCCGCTTCTACAGGAAGTTGCCAATACCCACTAGTAAGATCTAAGGTGGAAAAATAGTTAGCAGATCTTAATGCAGCTAGTGATTCCTCAATTCTAGGCAATGGGTATGCATCCTTGTGCGGTTCATCTGCCTGTAATCTACACACATCCTCATGGTACCATCTTTATTTTTAACCAAGACTAGAGGAGCTGCCCAGGGGCTACAACTATCTCTTATCACCCCAGCCTCCTTCATTTCCTTTAGCATGTCTTTGGCACATTGATAATGAGCTGGCCGTACAGACCTATACCTTTCTTTTATGGGCAGATGATCACCTGTGGGTATGTGATGTTCAACCCCTTTTATCTGCTCAAAGTGTAAAGATGTTTACTAAAGACTTGTTCGGATTCTTTCACTACCTGGTACACTCCATGCTTTTGATGGGAGGGTGTAGAATCGGTACCTACATGTAACTTCTAGCACCAATCCTCCAGCTTTTCCTTAGAGCCATTGTCCTCCGCCCTGCGCACCTCAACTACCCCACTGGCTGTCAGGACAGTGGGTTTACTGTCTGAGTACACGGGCTCTACCAGGGCTTGGTAATCTTGCCCTCTAAGGTCTATTGTTGCCCTACACCAGACCAACATTTCACTTTTCGGGGGTATTGCAATTGGTATCGGGTCACTTACTTTTGCGCTGCCAATTTCTCCTCCGGACAACTCTATCTGCTGTCTCACCATCAGAGCTTTTATGTCCTTCCACAGGACTCGTTGCTGTCCACTGTTGGCAGTCTCGGCAATCTTCTGTAACACAGCAATAATTTTTGCAAGAACATTTTCTATTACGTTAGTGCCTAAAATGACCATTGGGTTAGTTTGTGCCGGTCAACATCAACAATAATCAACCCTTGGTCACTTCTTTGAACCCAATCTGCGACACAGGTTTACCGTTACTAGCCACTATATTAAAGTCATCATCTGGGCCACGTAAAGTGTCTGAGTCTGCCTAGTACCTTTTATAAAGTATATATGGTATTGATGTCACCTGTGAACAAGTATCCAGCAACGCGTTCATGGGGATGCCATCCAACATGACAGCGCAGACCAGTTTGGTGGGCCTGGTGGTCTTATTCCTGAGGGGCGGCCTCTGCCCCAGGGCACTCTCATTTGAAGTACATTCCTTGGCAAAGTGACGTGGCTTTTCACAGTGGCGACAGATGGGCTGTCCATCAGGGTCATAGCGATTGCTAGGGCGTCCTCTGATCTTTGGGTATCTTCTCGGTCGCATCCATGGGACATCATCTCTGCTGGAAGCCAACTCGATCGTCCGCACTGGCTTGGATCCATGCAGCTTTTGCATAGCCTTAACCATTTCAGCTATCAGGGCTTCAATTTTTAGGTTAAATGATTCATTGGTGATAGGCCCAATAGTCTGTACATTAGCCCCTGCTGTGGCCTGCGAATTCTGCATCCCCGGCTGTTGGTAAGTTATAGCCAGGCATTGTGCAGGTTCTGTATCACTTGGTGCTTCCTCCTGTATATACGGATAGCTCTGTCTTTGAACTGTACAAAGTCCAGATCAGGTTTTTGTATAGCCATCATTCACAGTTGCGCTCTATGAGCAGAGAATAGAAGTCCATCAATAAACTGATCAATGAGCAATTTATTTTCTTTTTACACCAGAGTAGGGTCTGTCTGTTTCAATGCCCTGAGCCCTTCTTGTAGATTCAATGCAAAGTCCCGTGCGCTCTCCTGCGGCTTTTGCCTACACCCAAAGAATCTGATCTTTACCTGCACAGCGGTACTGGTATCAAAAGTAACTTTCAGCCTGGTGATTACATGTTCAACAGTGTCTTTATCAGTGTCCAGCCAGGACTTCCCCTCCCGCTATACTGTACCAGTCAATTGTCCCATTAATATGCTGACTCACTGGCCTTCCATCAGGGGATACACTCTATAATAGCTGTCCAGTCTCTCCCTTAAGTCTGTCAGGGTATTGGGTTCCCCTGAGTACTGCGGCAACCACGTTGCTCCTGGCATGTACGGCATTAGGAAAGGCATTACCGGTGACATGGCTTGCACCACAGCGGCTTGTGCTCCATCTGCTCCTGGGGCTGCATCTAATACTATAGGATCGGTTGCAACCGTGGGTTCCCTCTTTCCTGGCTCCGACATTTTCCTCCCCCTTATTGAACCTTAACCATCCTGATCCTTCACTTCTGTGGGGATGTACAACTTTAGTTCCGCCGGTGGCACAGGGTTTCTCGTCCCCACCGGATGTTGTCAGAGTGCAGGCTGGGCCTTGCTTCGTGATCTTGGGAGGGTCCCGCCACGATGACACACACCCTCAGCTTCTGGCGCGCCTTACACTTTAGTAATGGCGACAGTCAGAAACACGTATTTAACACAGTTCACGGCACACAGCGCCCGCGATACCGGGCTACAAGATCCTGTTCTTGACGCCAGAAACTGAGTCGCCCCAGGGCTGTGGAGTACTCGGAACCGGGCTGTTAAGCAATTCTGGGGAGTCACAGGGTCGAGACCCGGCTTTCATGACCCTGGGTTCAGCTGAAGAGGGAAATTGTTCTGGCTTGGTGGGGAAAGGGGATGATGAAAGGGGTAGTTATTCGTAACACCACCGTGGTATGTGGCTATAGGCGGCTACCACTGCTGCAGAACCTCTTGGGATGATGGACAGGCAGCTAATGTGTAGTGGCTCCCCACAGGTGGAGCGGATCCCCAGGGCAGTGGTTGTTGTAAGGGTGTAGGGTGCAGGATGGTGGGCGCAAAGCAACAGACAGACTACGGTTTGTTGGTTCCTCAGTCGTTTTACTGGTGCAATGGTAGTACTGGCAGTTGGAAGGCTGAGTCTGCGCACCTGAGAGGAACTCGGGATACTCCTCACCCAACTGGTTTTGAGGCCTCCTCGCTGTGCTGTGTTGGTGGTTCCTTGCTGCTGCTTGTGCTGAGCTGCTGGCCCTCTCTCTCCTACTTGGTGCTGGTATGGCAGGCAACTTGAGTCCTTTATTAGCCCCTCGTCTCGGGTGGCTGTCCCTGGGCTCTTTATACTGCTTTGCCCCTGGGCACAGTGTGGCTGGGGGACTTGGAATCCCCCACCTTCAGGTGCTGGCTGCCAGGTCGTTAGGCCCTGCACAGCCTTGGACTCTGGTGTCCATTCTTGGCGCTGTTCCTCTGGGGTGAGCACGACACCGCTCCGCTCCCCAGGTGTTCCTCCACTTCCACAGACCCCTGTCTTGGTGCCTCATGCTGGGCTAGCTACCCTGGGATGAGCTTAGCACAGTTACCAGTCCCCAGGATGTCTTCCTCAGTCCTCCTAGGAACTGAACTAACTACCTCCGCCCCAGACCAGAATTTATAGGGGAGCTCATCCTGAATCTGGGTCTTGGTCTCCTCCATCAGGCCTGGAGGCAGAAAGGTGTTGTGTGCTGTTACAGTCTAGTGTGGATACCCTTCTGTTTCTCTCAAGCGTGACACTACCACCCGGGATGGTAAAGACACTGTGGCACTTGGACCCTGGGGTGCCACATACACAGGACACAGAACAATTCACAGAAACTGCAGAGCAGTGTACACATGACACAGAGCAATTCACAAAGACTGCATAGCAGTGTACACATGACACAGAGCAATTCACAAATACTGCAGAGCAGTGTACACATGACACAGAGCAATTCACAGACTGCAGAGCAGTGTACACATGACACAGAGCAATTCACAGAGACTGCAGAGCAATGTACACATGACACAGAGCAATTCACAGAGACTGCAGAGCAGTGTACACATGACACAGAGCAATTCACAGAGACTGCAGAGCAGTGTACACATGACACAGAGCAATTCACAGAGACTGCAGAGCAGTGTACACATGACACAGAGCAATTCACAGAGACTGCAGAGCAGTGTACACATGACACAGAGCAATTCACAGAGACTGCAGAGCAGTGTACACATGACACAGAGCAATTCACAGAGACTGCAGAGCAGTGTACACATGACACAGAGCAATTCACAGAGACTGCAGAGCAGTGTACACATGACACAGAGCAATTCACAGAGACTGCAGAGCAGTGTACACATGACACAGAGCAATTCACAGAGACTGCAGAGCAGTGTACACATGACACTAAGCAATTCACAGAGACTGCAGAGCAGTGTACACATGACACAGAGCAATTCACAGAGACTGCAGAGCAGTGTACACAGACACAGAGCAAATCACAGAGACTGCAGAGTCAGTGTACACATGACACAGAGCAAATCACAGAGACTGCAGAGCAGTGTACACATGACACAGAGCAATTCACAGAGACTGCAATAGCAGTGTACACATGACACAGAGCAATTCACAGAGACTGCAGAGCAGTGTACACATGACACAGAGCAATCACAGAGACTGCAGAGCAGTGTACACATGACACAGAGCAATTCACAGAGACTGCAGAGCAGGGTACACCTGACACAGAGCAATTCACAGAGACTGCAGAGCAGTCGTACACATGAACAGGGAAATCACAGAGACTGCAGAGCAGTGTACACATGACACAGAGAATTCACAGAGACTGCAGAGCAGTTGTACACATGACACAGAGAATTCACAGAGACTGCAGAGCAGTGTACACATGACACAGAGCAATTCACAGAGACTGCAGAGCAGTGTACACATGACACAGAGCAATCACAGAGACTGCAGAGCAGTTACACATGACACAGATGCAATTCACAGAGACTGCAGTGCAGTGTACACATGACACAGAGCAATCACAGAGACTGCAGAGCAGTGTACACATGACACTGAGCAATTCCAAGAGACTACAGAGCAGTGTACACATGACACAGAGCAATTCACAGAGACTACAGAGCATGTTACACTGACACAGAGCAACTCACAGAGACTGCAGAGCAGTGTACACATGACACAGAGCAAATCACAGAGACTGCAGAGCAGTGTACCATGACACGAGCAATTACAGAGACTGCAGAGCAGTGTACACATGACACTGAGCAATTCACAGGACTGCAGAGCAGTGTACACATGACACAGAGCAATACACAGAGACTGCAGAGCAGTGTACACATGACACAGAGCAATCACAGAGACTGCAGAGCAGTGTACACATGACACAGGGCAATTCACAGAGACTGCAGAGCAGTGTACACATGACACAAGCAATTCACAGAGACTGCAGAGCAGTGTACACATGACACAAAGCAACTTCACAGAGACTGCAGAGCAGTGTACACGACACTGAGCAATCACAGAGACTGCAGAGCAGTGTACACATGACACTGAGCAATTCACAGAGACTGCAGAGCAGTGTACACATGACACAGAGCAATTCACAGAGACTGCAGAGCAGTGTACACGACACAGAGCAATTCACAGAGATGCAGAGCAGTGTACACATGACACAGAGCAATCACAGAGACTGCAGAGCAGTGACACATGACACAGAGCAATTCACAGAGACTGCAGAGCAGTGTGCACATGACACATGAGCAATTCACAGACTGCAGAGCAGTGTACACATGACACGAGCAATTCACAGAGACTGCAGAGCAGTGTACACATGACACTGAGCAATTCACAGAGACTGCAGAGCAGTGTACACATGACACAGAGCAATTCACAGAGACTGCAGAGCATGTACACGACACAGAGCAATTCACAGAGACTGCAGAGCAGTGTACACATGACACAGAGCAAATCACAGAGACTGCAGAGCAGTGTACACATGACACTGGCAATTCACAGAGACTGCAGAGCAGTGTAACATGACACAGAGCAATTCACAGAGACTGCAGAGCAGTGTACACATGACATGAGCAATTCACAGACTGCAGAGCAGTGTACACATGACACAGAGCAATTCACAGAGACTGCAGAGCAGTGTACACCTGACACAGAGCAATTCACAGAGACTGCAGAGCAGTGTACACATGACACAGAGCAATTCACAGAGACTGCAGAGCAGTGTACACATGACACAGAGCAAATCACAGAGACTGCAGAGCAGTGTACACGACAGATGTATTAAAATAAAAAATAGCCAAAAATTATAGAAAAATATTCATATCACAGAAAACCCTGATTTAAGAAATTGTTCATTTCAAATGTTTTCTTTAAGGAACACCCCACTTTGATGGTCCATGGGCTCAATAATCACTGCCACATTGAGAAATAGCTTTCATGTATAATGTATTTCTTGGGTTTCGCCAAGAGTATCTCCAAGGTCAAAGTTTAGCGTCTAATCCCGTTACTTCCAATGGGTTCACAAAATGTTCTCATGTTTCCTATATATTAATTATTTAACTGAATATCTTCTTGTTGTAGACAGTTCTTTCCTTGCTCCCTGTGTTCTAGACCCGACCAGTCACGGATTAAGTATCTCTTTCGCTCCTACAGACGACTGAGCGCGGAAGAAGCGAGAAGGTGGGCTCGATCATTCGATCTTCTCTTGTCTCATAAATGTAAGTACGATGACCATGGATCGGCAGGAGATCTGCCGTGTACCATAGATTGGCTTGTAAACATCCTAGATTGATTGTTTCTCCTCTACCTTAATGAATCTGGAATGCATACAACCATAACAAAGCTACTATAATGGTGTGGCTGTGTGTTGAACTGAAACGGCGACACTATTGTAATCTCCACTGATGTTATTGACTTGGCAGTGATAAATTGCATGGATTAATTAAAGTGATATTAGGTTTCCCCCATGTATTCTGAGGAAGAATGGGAAAGGGTGCAAGTGATGGAGCCATGCACGCTAGCCATCATGTGTTTGTGTGCTGGTGGAGGCCATACACGTGCTGGTGTTGATTGTGTTTAGCAGTATTATTTGATGGATCCTTGCCTGATTTAGGCTCCAGCAACTATATTAAAAGGTACAAAACCTGATCGGCTGCCTTCCGCTGACGTTAGTAATTGTTCCACACCAGAGCTCGGTCTGTGGAGATGAAAACATTTTATGCTACTTATTCTGTATATTTCCATGACACACTGCATAGATTTCGCACAGCCATGTAAAGCCCCAGTCACACATAACGATATCGTTAGAGAGATCGTTGTAACTGTGACGTTACAACGATCTCTCCAGCGATGTCGCTATGTGTGACATCTAGTAATGGTCAGCACGCATCGATGCGTGTGACCGCGAGAAACCAGCGATCAGTGACTCACAGGCTGGTAACCATGGTAAACACTGGTATCCAGAGTGCATACCCGGGTTTCCATGGTTACCAGCATCCTCCTGCTAGCACGCTGTAAGCAGGAGAACGCTGGTAACTATGATAAACAGCGGGTATCTAGGCAGCGTGCGCTGCCTAGATACCTGGTGTCTACATAGTTACCAGTGTTCTCACTGCTTAGCGCTGCCTGCTAAGCAGGGAGGACGCTAGTAACCATGGTAAACACCGGGTATCTAGGCAGCATGCACTGCCTGGATACCCAGTGTTTATCATAGTTACCAGCGTCCTCCCTGCTTACAGGCAGCGCTAAGCAGGGAGGACGCTGACATCGCCTTCAGCGATGTGGGAGGTGGCTCCCAGGTCCCTGATTGCTGGGGAGATCTGCCTGTTTGACAGCTCTCCAGCGATCAGGTAACGACGCTCCAGTGATCCCGGCAGGTCGATATCGCTGTCGGATCGCTGGAGCGATCGTTATGTGTGACAGGGCCTTTAGTTTGGTGCAGCTCCTTATGTCAAGGTAACCAGTAAAACTATAAGCATCTGAAATTAATGTATTTTATTAACTCTAAAGACCCCCTTACACATTAGATCAGGGGTCCCCGACCTATGGCTCTGGAGACACATGAGGCTCGTGAGACCATGATATATGGCTATCGGCTATCTTCCAGTTTGGTGCATTAGCACAAGGACTAGCAAAAAGCTATGTAGAGCTGGTCTCCAGATGATGACTTTTCCACATCGAAGAGCAGGTCTGAATGGGTAGGTACCCCAGGATCTTAGTATACTGCCTCTGCGTGTTCTAGGGAAAAGCTTTGGCTGTCATTATATTGATAATGGGGGCCTGTGGGATCACTACTGGGAGGCGGCGAGAGCTGGATGTGGCTTGTGACCCTCAATCAGAGTTGAATGTGGCTTTCAAGGTCAAAATGGTTGGAGACCTCTGCATTAGATGAAAGTTGGGCAAGCACACTGATTTCAGCCAACTATCTAATGTGTGTACTTGTTATGGGCTGGTATAACGGACAAGGGAATAAGGTAGCAGGATGGCGGTGAAGGGCAAAGGTAATCAGAATATAGGCATTTTAAAAACAACAAAGTTAGAAAATATATCAACATGTCACATGTAGAAATGTAATGCTGCACCCAGTATTGCTTGTAACAATTCCAAATAGTGTGTAGAGAAGCAAGGACTGTGGAGTCAGTAAAGGTACCGTTACACGGCACGACGTTGGAACGATGTCGGCAACGATCTTATGGACGCGCGGTCGTTTCCGACATCATTTTGACATTGTTGTTGAGATGTCACACGTCTAGATATCGTGGACGACGCACCATTGATATAGTGATCAGGTATCATTCGCACAACCCAGCGAACGATCCCTGTTCACTGCTATGAATGGGCGAAGTCGTGAACGACATCGATATCGCGGTGTCACACACAACGATATACCAGGTTGGCTGATCATTGATCGTGTGGTTTGAGAACATGTTCTCAAACCTGTGGTCAGTGATCCAAGGATTAATCGTTACAACTTTGCAGAGTCACACGCAACAGGTTGTAACAATGTCACTTGAACGACTCAAAATCCGTGACATTTAAGCGATATCGTTAACGATGGCGTGCCATGTAACGGGGCCTTAAGCCAAACCTCTAACTTAAACTCCAACTCCTCAATTTCCCTGAGTCTGAGGCTAGGGTCAGACTTGTGTCTGCCCTGAAGCTTCGTGCCGCCAGCAGCTCCACACACCAGCCCCGGATATGCGCTTTTGCAGAGTGCACAGGAAACATGGTCTGCAGCATTTTCCTACGCGCTCTGCAAAAGTGCATATCCGGGCCTTGTGAGTGGAGCCAGTGGCTGCAGTAAGCATCCGGTTGCCATGTGGCCACTTTACACGCGGCTACATTTCTAGCTTGTCCACAGGTAACTTACAGGCTGCAGTGAAATCATGGAGACATTATTCCATTTGTACACAGCAACAAGATAGAACCATGTCTCCATGATTTCACTACAGCCAGTAAGTTACCTGTGGATAAGCTAGAAATGTAGCTGTGTGTAAAGTGGCCAATAGTGATACAATACACAGGCGGCGCATAGCGTTACATGCTGTTAATGCTATGCGCTAACTAAGTTTTTCACTGATCCAGCAGGCTGAGGGCTGATGCAAGTCAGACCCTAGCTTGACTCCGCCGAAATGGACACTATCTCCATGACTCCAACTCTACTGTCCTGGTGTGCAGTTGGTAAGCCAAATATCCGACTTCTCAATTAACCTGACTCTGACTCCACCAAAATGTACACAGACTCTGACTCCACAGCCCTGGTGTGCATTCAGTAAGCCAAACATCCGACTTTCTCTGACTCCTCAATTTCCCAGAATCCGACTCCACCAAAATGGACTCTGACTGCAACTCCACAATGACAACTCCACATCCCTGGTGTACGGCCAATAAGGCTCGAGTCACATTTGGGCTGGGACTCACATTTTGAGGCAGCGCTAAAATCTTAGCAATTTCTGCCGTAGCGCATAGCGTTAACAGCAAGCGCTGCCTGGTAACAGGGCCCCCATAGAAACCCGCTGTTTACCTTAGTTGCAGCAGCACACAGAGCTCCAGGATAGGCGCTTTTCAAGAGAGCACAGGAAAACGCTGCAAGCAGCATTTCTTGTGTGCTCAGCTAAAGCGCACGTCCTGAAGCTCTGTGTGCTGCTGCAACTAAGGTAAACAGCGGGTTTCTATGGGGGCCCTGTTACCAGGCAGCGCTTGCCGTTAACGCTATGCGCTACGGCAGAAATTGCTAAGATTTTAGCGCTGCCTGGAAATGTGAGTCCCAGCCCAAGTATGACCCCAGCCTTAGCCATACCTCCGACTCCAACTCGACTCCTCAATTTCCTGAATCTGACTCCACCAAAATGGACACTGACTCTGACTCCATTAAAATCAACTCTGACTCCATAACCCTGAGATAAGCGGTGCCAAATAGTGTTAAAATAATAGAAACATGCACTTCCCAGTTGGATAGATTATGGAAAAAGGCATGCTTGAACTCATCCAGAGTAAATCGCATATTCACACATCCAGATGTCAAGGGTAGGGATGGGCGAATCTACTCGCTAGGACTCGTTACTCGGCGAGTAGTAAGGGACTCGCAGGACTCGGTACTCGGCGAGTTTCCCAGTGATGACTCGCACGAGTCCAATGCAAATCAATATCAATCCTAGTTTTGTCAGAAACGCTGACAAAACTAGGATTGCCATTGTTTGCATTAGACTCGCGAGTAATCACTGGCTACTGTGCCAGTGATAGCAGGGAAACTCGCAAAGTAACTGCTGTTTCTTTGCGAGCTGAGTCCAGCTGTCTTCTCTGTGCAGCTCCAGGGTCCTAGAACCTGCCTGCTCACAGACATTATGTAGCAGTGCTGAGATTGTTCTCAGTCTGCTCATTCCTGTGCATGTAGCAGAGAGGACATCGCGTTTTGGACTACGTCGGACGGAAGAGGATTTTTTTAATTAAAGATGGAGTCCCTAATGGCTTTTTTTTTTATTTCAAATAAAAAATTTTCTCTGTGTTTTTTTAACCCTTTATTGGAGATTCTTAGTGGCTGGGTCAAACGTGACCTGACATTAAGAATCTCGGGCTTAATACCAGCTTGTATAACAAAGCTGGTATTAACCCCTTTATTACCCAGCGTGCTACCGCCACCAGGGCCGCTGGAAGAGCGGGGTTCAGCGCCAGAGGATGGCGCTTCAATGAACGCGCCATCTTCTGGGGCGGCTGCGGGCTGCAATTTGCAGCGGGGGGTGCCCAGAAAGCTTGGGCATCCCTGCGCTGCGGATTCCAGCCCTCAGCTGCTTAGCTGTACCTGGCTAGACATAGAAATTGCGCGGAGCCCCACGCATTTTTTTAAAATTATTTAATGAATTTCAGAGTCAGAGTCTCAGAGTCAGAGTCTCAGAGTCAGAATCTCAGAATTTCATGAAATAATTTAAAAAAAATGCGTGGGGCTCCGCGCAATTTCTATGTCTAGCCAGGTACAGCTAAGCAGCTGGGGGCTGGAATCCGCAGCGCAGGGATGCCCAAGCTTTCTGGGCACCCCCCGCTGCAAATTGCAGCCCGCAGCCGCCCCAGAAGATGGCGCGTTCATTGAAGCGCCATCCTCTGACGCTGAACCCCGCTCTTCCAGCGGCCCTGGTAGCGGTGGCACGCTGGATAATAAAGAGGTTAGGGCCAGCTTTGTATTATCAGCTGGCCCTAAGCCCGAAATTTATGGTGGTCACGCCAATATTAGACATGACCGCCATGAATTTCTATTAAATTGTTTTAAAAAAAACACAACACAAAGAAAAATTTTTATTAGAAATAAAAAAAAATAGCCATTAGGGACTCCAGCTTTAATTAAAAAAATCCTCTTCCGTCCGACGCAGTCCAAAACGCGATGTCCTCTCTGCTATATCCCCTGTGTATAGATATAGATCTCTATGCACAGGGAATGAGCAGACTGAGAACAATCTCAGCTCTGCTACATCATCTCTGTGCACAGACATTCATGTCTGTACGCAGGGAATGAGCAGACTGAGAACAATCTCAGCTCTGCTACATCATCTCTGTGCACAGACATTCATGTCTGTACGCAGGGAATGAGCAGACTGAGAACAATCTCAGCACTGCTACATCAGGCAGCAGGCGGGCTCTAGGACCCTGGAGCTGGCAGCCAGCACAGAGGAGACAGGACTCTTATCTGTGCGAGTCAGGGATTACTTACAAAGTAAACGAGCAATGCAAATAAATGACAAAACTAGGATTGCTTCAGGCTGAAGCTTCCGAGACACATCTGCGAGTTGTAAATCTCACACTACTCGCTATTACTCGCTTCCCCATTCATTAACATTGGACTCGCTAGACTCGCAACGAGTAGCGAGTCCTGGGCTCGGACTCGCTAGAGTCAAGCGATTCCGAGTAATTTAGGATTCGCCCATCACTAGTCAAGGGTCCAGGCATATATGGGGTGAGACATACAGGATCAGACATAAGTGTAATCATCCATCTAGACATCAAAGGTCAGAGTCAGGCCCATACTTGTATTCTGCATACATTGCCTGCGGCTCCCCAGTCCGACATTGTAAACTACAATTACACAGAGACAAAGTCACACATGGACACCCACATCTTCTAGACCTTCTAGACCTTCTGGTCCTTCTTTCTTTCCGCGCATGAGAACTATCCATTTTAAGGATTCCAAGTAGTTAATGCAGGTAGAAAACTTACTCTATGGCATCTACGGTAATCTTCGGGGATTAATACTTTTTTGGATCTACATGATTTTTTCATTTTCCCTGGTGTTACATTAATATTGAAGTCTCTGCTTATACTATTTCGGAATTTGGAGACTTAAGGCTTTATATGAAAGACAAAAGATAAATAAATGATAATTTATTAGGCCATAAACAAAAATGTTATAGTTTGGAATGTTTTATTTTATTTTATTTTTTTCAAGAATAGAAAGAAAATAATTTAGTTAGAACTTTATTTTTATTTTATTTTTTTGCATGACACAAGTGAAAGTTAGTAGATTACTTTTATTTTGTAGGATTTATTTCTGGAAATGAAATGTTTGATGGTTCATTCAATAATCAAAGTTAATGCTTTAATTCTACTGCTAATGGTGATGTCAAGTTTATAGTTTAATGGGGATATAAGGACTATTTAATTTTTTTACTTTGGGCCTAAGAACTAACAGTAAGGTTTTAATAATATTAATAATCTTTATTTATATAGTGCCAACATATGCCACAGCGCTTAACGTTAGCTTAGCGTTGTGCCTGGCGCCAATCAGACGGGTCACAGCCGGTGATTCTGCAGCAGCTTTCCTTCTGTCAATGGGGCGTGACTGCCGATGTGATGCTGATTGACAGCCAGCTCCCTGCTGCCTAAGTGCAGGGAGCCAGCTGTCAATCAGCATGTTTGCTAATGGTGCTGTCACACAGCACGATCTGGCCAGCGATGTCGGAAGCGATGCGCGGGTGCCCGCTCGCTTCCGACATCGCTGGCCAGCTGTCACACAGCATCGCTGCGGCCGGCGATGTCGCAGCGACGCGGGCGGTGACATCGCTCGCTGGGCTGGGCTCAGCCCAGCGAGCGATCCGCAGCAACGCTGCGGTATAGGCTGGATCGCCGCCGACATCGCACTGGCGATGTCACACGGCGCGATGCAGCCTTATCGCGGGTCGCCGGTTGCCAGGTTTATGGTTCTTCCCGTAAACCTGTCAACCTGCGACCAGCGATAAAACGCGGTCGCGCCGCTCATTTACACAGCGCGACGTCGCTAGCGACATCGCTGATACGTCACTTTTTCGGCGATGTTGCTAGCGACGTCGCCAGGTGTGACAGCACCATTACAGTAACGCTCCTCCAACAGAACAGCCCGGAATAATAAGAGCTGCAGAATCAAAAGAGTGATCTGTCATGGCTCAGAGTCAGCACCAGGCAAAGTTAGTAACTACCTGCCTGTTAGTTCTTAAGGGCATAGTTAAAAAATAAAATTGTCCCGACAGCCCCTTTAAATTTCTTTTTAATAACAGGGAACTAATTGGTTTTCTAGTCCAGTGTCAAATCAAGACCAGGCTCACCTGCCCCATACACATTACTAACATATAGAGATGTGAGAACCTGTCGGGCACGGAGTTCGGGTGATGTAGGTTTCTAGAGTGCTGGAGCTGGAGCATCTCTGTGGTCGGATGCAGTTGGTGCTTGGTCCAGTGTGAACTGTGTGCAATATTTGATTAGATCACAATGGGGTTAAAAGCACAGTTTTTGGGTATAGTATGTTTTTGAAATTTGAAAAATATATCCCCGCCCTCTTACCACTGGTAGTGTTTTACTTATAGCTGGTTGCATGTGTGCGGAGAGCTGAACTGCCAATCAGTGACTTCCAATGAGGTTCGGGTCAAATTCAGGTCCCAAACAGTGCGCAAAAAAAGTGCCCGAACCCGAACTTCCACAGGTCCGCTCATCTCTACTAATGTTTCGATATCAATGGGTTCAGCCGACTGTCTAATGTGTCTGGGGCACCCAACTCCTTTTATCCCAATCAGCCAATATGGCTGACTGCCAAGAGATCATAAATGCAACAGCCCCATCCAGATGATGGCACCACGTGCAGGACTGCCCAATGCCATGAAACATCATAAAGAACTGAATCAATCATCTACTAAAGATAGGGGGTTATACCTCTCAATCTATACATCTACACAATGTCAATCACCTGAAACTTATGAGAAATCTGGTATCAAGAGGAACTTTTCTCTGCACCACCAATGCAGCTTCAATGCACCCATGACTGAATGGTCTTGTCTCTGGAGGGTCGGTCCAGAAAGTATTCATAGTATTGCACTGTTTTTGATGCGTGTTCAGTGAATCCGCTATTGCAGTGAAATGCAGTGACGTTGGCTCAATGCATTTCACAATTTGGCATTCAGACGCAGCATTTTTTTATGAATTCGTTCTTGGGCTCAAGAATGGATCTGTAAAAAGAATGAGCATGTTCATTTTTTTGCGTTCTCTGTTGCACTGTTTACTCACCTCCCCGCACTCCAACAGTGATCTCCAGTGATGTCCTCTCATCCCGGGAGACTGCAGGACCTGTGAGTCATCTGTTTGTTGCTCGAGGACTTGGCACTGCACCATGTGACTGAGTGACATCACTCAGTCACATGATCAGGGTCCTAGAAGCACCGAACACTGCAGCCTCCGGGAATGAGAACATCGCTGGAGATCACCGTGGGAGCGCGGTGAGGTGAGTAAAATGCAGCAGCATTCACACACACACAGGTTATGCTTTGTGAGGATCCATTCTTTCTTGCAGTTTCGCACCAAAAACGGATCCTCCCAAAACACTGTGTGTGAACACAGCCTAAGAATAGCCCTGTATTAAGTAAGCCATTATTCTGGCGTTTTGATAAATATTTCAGACTATCGATATGTGTTCTCTTGTATGGAGATTAATCACAGGCTTTCTCCTGTAGATGGTCGCTCTGCATTTCGTGCCTTCCTTCAGACTGAATTCAGTGAGGAGAACCTTGAGTTCTGGATAGCTTGTGAGGACTTACAGAAAGACGCGCTCTGTAAATAAACTGCCTGCAAAAGCTCGTCATATTTTCCAGGAATTCATCGATGTTCAAGCTCCTAGAGAGGTAATTGTTATGCACCTAACACACTCACCGTTGGGTAGTCGAAAGGGGGAAAAGCAACCGCACTACACAGGACCCTGTACAAGCTAAAAGACCCTAGCCACACAACTAAAACACCACCTCAGACCTGGCTCCCTAAAAGGCTGTCAAAGCATTTTCCGTGCCTCTTGATGAACCTAAGAGGAGGCTGCCAGACACTGCCAACTAGGAAAGAGGAAGGTGTGCAAGAACAAACACAACCCAGGGTGAGATAAATAGAAGTGAGGTACAAGGACAGGAGCTCCAAAGGAAAACAAAAGCAAGACACAGCAGGCACTCTACTTGTGTTTACTCAAAAGGTAAACCCCCTAAGCTGAAGGGCTGATCTCCCAGAGATGAATCCACATAGAGATATAGCCAGCAAGGAAGTAAGGTAAGAGGTGAACATATTTAACCCAATCTAGAATGTGATAGGGAAAACCTAAATGGGGATATGAGAGACATGTGGAGAGGAGCAAAACCAAGAAGGGAAAATAAAGACAATATAGAAACTGTCATCATTTCGTACAGGGAATAAAAGGCAATAATAGATCAGCAGACAGAGGAACCAATCAGGAAACAGAAGGTCATCAGATCGAATCCTCAAACTGAGCCGTGACAGTAAGCTGAGATAACTGTCTTCTTATAATAAGGTATTTTGATGGTCAAGGGTACAAATCCAATTATCCTTCTAGAAGACACTCTACTTGGTGATGCTCCAAATGTTTACCTGGATATTGTAGTTCCTCCCCAACCAAATACTTCTACTGGTTTCAACTTGGAAGCCAGCTACCTTAAGGCCGCGTGCACACGGTCCGGAGGAGCTGCGTTTGGACGCAGCTCCTCCAGACTTGAGTGAAGCTGCGGATGACCGCAGGGAGACCGCAGCCGCGCTGTACTCACCATGTGCGGGGGTGCGGGCGGCTTCTCCCTGCAGTCACCCGATGGCAGCTGCTTCCGACTCCGCAGCATGAAATGAACATGCTGCGGAGGAGCGGTCTCCCGGCAACCCGCACCGCAGCTCCAAGATGCTGCGGGCGGTAAAGCATAGTGAGGATGGGATTTCTTGAAATCCCATCCACTATGCTGATACTGTACTACGCAGCGTTTTGGACACAGGCAAAGACACTGCGTCCAAAACGCTGCGTACAGTGATCGTGTGTACGCACCCTTAAGATTTATGGAAAGGTCGCACCACTGTGGTGTAACTCTTGGGTTTCAAAATCATTAAGGTACCCAACCTCCAATATAAACCCTATAAAAGATCTTCATTAGGCTGGAACTTTAAAATACAGCTGTACCATTTGAAGCAAAGCTAGTTAGGTCCTTTGCCTGCAACCTTCTACTTGAGTATCTTCAAGAGTGACGTTTTCATTTTTGCTGTCAGGCAAGTAAAGTTAAAAGGAATCTGAGAGCCTCATAATGTAGAGACAGAGACCCTGATTCCAGTGACGGGCCACTTACTAGGCTGTTTGGTGTAGTTTTAATAAAATCACTGTTTTATTAGACATACATTTTCAATAGAGGATTAATGGATCTGCTGTCATGTAGTCTAATCATGTCCCCACGACTGAGGGACAGCTTTTTTGCCTAAGCACAGTATACAGAAAGCTGACAATCAGTGATATTGGTAGATCTGCAGCACAAAAAAACTGTGATTTTATAAAAACTGCAGCAAGCAGTTCAATAAGTGACACATTGCTGGAATCAGGGCCTCTGCTCCTTTATCGATGCTGATCTTTGATGGGGTAGCAAAATCCTGATGACAACTTACTTTTGAATAACCTTTTGTATGAGCGAGTGTACCGGACTTTCCAATGCTTACAGTATATGCTCTGATCTGGTGATCCTACCTGTCTTTTCAAAGGAAACTTTCAGCAGGTTTTTACTATTTAATGTATAATATAATATATATATATATATATATAATGTAAAATATAAAATATAAATTCTAATTTTTTTGTGAAGAATCAACAACAAGTGGGACACATCGTGAAGTGGAACGAAATTTATTAGATAGTTTAAACGATTTTAACAAATAAAGAACTGAAAAGTGGGCGTGCAATATTATTCATCCCCTTTACTTTCAATGCAGCAAACTCACTCCAGAAGTTCAGTGAGGATCTCTGAATGATCCAATGTTGTCCTAAATGACTGGTAATGATAAATAGGAATCCACTGTGTGTAATCAAGTCTCCGTATAAATGCCCCTGCTCTGTGATAGTCTCAGGGTTCTGTTTCAAGTGCAGAGAGCATCATGAAGACCAAGGAACACACCAGGCAGGTCCGAGATACTGTTGTGGCGAAGTTAAAAGCCGGATTTGGATACAAAAAGATTTCCCAAGTTTTAAACATCTCAAGGAGCCCTGCACAAGCGATCATATTGCAATGGAAGGAGGATCAGACCACTGCAAATCTACCAAGACCGGCTGTACCTCCAAACTTTCATCACGAACAAGGAGAAGACTAATCAGAGATAAAGCCAAAAGGCTCATGATCACTCTGTATGAACTGCAGAGATCTACAGCTGAGGTGGGAGAGTCTGTCCATAGGACAACAATCAGTTGTACTCTGCACAAATTTGGCCTTTATGGAAGAGTGGCAAGAAGAAGCCATTTCTCAAAGATATCCATAAAAATCTCATTTGAAGTTTGCCACAAGCCGCCTGGGAGACACCAAACATGTGGAATAAGGGGCTCTGCTCAGAGGAAACCAAAATCAAACTTTTTGGCCACAATGCAAAACGATATGTTTGGTGTAAAAGCAACACAGCTCATCACCCTCCAAACACCATCCCCACTGTCACACATGGTGGGGCAGCATCATGGTTTGGGCTTTTCTTCAGCAGTGACAGGGAAGATGGTTAAAATTGATGGGAAGATGGACAGAGCCAAATACAGGACCATTCTGGAAGAAAACCTGCTGGAGTCTGCAAAAGACCTGAGACTGGGACGGAGATTTATCTTCCAACAAGACAATGATCCCAAACATAAAGCAAAATCTACAATGAAATGGTTCAAAAATAACCGTATCCAGGTGTTAGAATGGCCAAGTCACATCCAGACCTGAATCCAATGGAGAATCTGTGGAAAGAGCTGAAAACTGCTGATCACAAACGCCTCAATCCAACCTCACTGAGCTCCAGCTGTTCTGCAAGGAAGAAT
Source organism: Allobates femoralis (assembly GCA_033576535.1). NCBI lineage: Eukaryota > Metazoa > Chordata > Amphibia > Anura > Aromobatidae > Allobates > Allobates femoralis. The sequence continues at coordinate 143,743,229 of JARQOC010000007.1, forward strand.
GAGACAAACCCCAAGAGACTGCAGCTGTAATCGCAGCAAAAGATGGCGCTACAAAGTATTAACTCAATGGGAAAAAATAATATTGTACGCCCCACATTTCAGTTTTTTATTTGTTAAAAAAGTTTAAAATATCCAATAAATTTGGTTCCACTTCACGATTGTGTCCCACTTGTTGATTCTTCACCAAAAAATTAGAATTTATATCTTTATGTTTGAAGCCGGAAATGTGGCAAAAAGTTGAAAAGTTCAAGGGGGAACAAATACTTTCACAAGGCACTGTGTATGTACATAGGGGGCCGAATACTTTCACAAGGCACTGTATATATACATAGGGGCTGAATACTTTCACAAGGCACTGTATATATACATAGGGCTGAATACTTTCACAAGGCACTGTGTATATACATAGGGGCTGAATACTTTCACAAGGCACTGTGTATATACATAGGGGCTGAATACTTTCACAAGGCACTGTGTATATACATAGGGGGCCGAATACTTTCACAAGGCACTGGATATATAAGTGCCCAATAAGTTTGCCTTCATGTTGTGAAATTCCATATTGTTTTAGTATAGGCCCTTTTCACGTCAGCCCTTGTCTGCGTTTGGCTGCATTGCGTTTGCATTGTGTATCAATGTCCTAACGCAATGCAACCCCCTAGATGTGAACTTACCCTAACAGCGATCTCACGTTTTTTATCTCATGCTATAGACAGGCTTCATATAAAGTAAAGAATATTATGTTTAAAAAAGTTTCTAAAGATTTTTGAAGAACAAACTCTAAACCTAACCTTCCCTTCAGTGATCAAATACCAATGAACTATTTTTACCTTGTTCTACCTCGGTATGTCGTAGGAACACCGGAGATATTTTTAAATACAGGCATAATCTAGACGTACAACCCTCTGGAATAACTCAGTAAAATGGCTGCAGATTTTAAAAATAATCACTGAATAACATTGTCTTGTCATAAGGTCATTCCATTCCCTTAAGCGTATTCCATCTATACCGCACTGGTGATTCAGACGTTGAGTAGGTCATTGAAATTGAGTCACATGAATCATAAGCCGTTCCTTTTCTCATTCCTTTTCTCATATCTAGACACTGGCAGAAATTTATTACCAACTTTATTAAAAAAAAATAAAAAAGTAATTGTTCCATGAAGTTAAGCTGATACGTTCCACATATCCCAATGATTATCTTCTATGGAGATGATAAATTGATGGTGCAACTTCCATTTAATATCTTTGACCCCAGAACATTAGTGGTTTGTAGACTTGGATTTTATGGATTCATCATCTAAAACTTGGCTTATGACTACGCATTCGGAACAATTCATCAAAGCCTTTTATGTTAGTGTTCCGGAGTAAAATATCTCTGAACGGTTCCATAACATTTTGCAACTTAGGCTATGAGCCGACACTGGCGCTTTTGATGCGGATGGTATAATGGCCAGCCAGCAAAGTCAATGTGATTTTGTCTGTGCTATGCCGATGTTGGCTCATTTTTGTGTAAAGTAATAAAAATAAGCAGCATGTCAATTAATTTAAGTGAGCTGATTTCACACAGCCATTTCTTTTCTAATCTGGGCGCTCGCAGGAAAAGCCTGCACGCCCCTGGGTTTCCCTGCATTGATGAAAACTGGACACACCCTCAACCTGTGCGGGAGCGATCCAGTTGCATATTTGACGGGATCCGGGTGGGTGGTTCTGCACGTGAGAACACGGACAGGAAATCTGGATCCACCGGGATCTGGAGTCCAGATCACTCCCGTGTCTCATAGACCCCCGTTCAGATTTTAGCCAGGGGGCACCGTACATAACTGGATGCACCCAAAAGTGTCTCCAGCACCATTGAAAGTCAATGGGGCCATAAATGCTTGCAGGTGCATCCAGTTTGTGACGGATTCACGCTGATGCCAAAACAGCAGTGTGAAACAGGCTTACCAGGGTACCGGAAGGCACTTCTGGGTTTCAGCAGTGTCACACGTCATGTGTGTATGAAGTGTGTGACCCATGTGATGTTTGACACGGCTGAAACTCGTTAGTGCTTGCCGAACGCAAGGTAAGCGGCCTGTAGAGAACGGAGACAACAGGGACAGATGCAGCATTTCCTGCATCAAAAATGCAGATATTACCTAGCAAAAGTGCAGCAATTTTGCTGTGTAAAAACTGCTAAAAGCGGATGCAGATTTGATGCAGGAAATTCTGCATCACTTTTAGCCCATCGGCACATAGCCTCAAGGCGTACTCAAGCTTTTTTTGGTCAGCTCTGACAAAATGGTGGAGCTGGGGCAGTACAGGTTATGGTGAATAAAGAAGACTCCATTTTGTCTTTTTCAGCGGTATTCAAATAGTTATCATTTCCTATTCACAGTGATGGCTTGAACTTTCACACAACCAGAAGATTGTCTTGCTTTTAACTCTGATGGCCACTTTACACGTCCCGATATCGTCGTCCAACTTCGATAAAAAGTCACGTGGTTCGTGCGTTGGCGCCGATATTGTTCGTGCGTTGTGTGGTGTAAATGTGCAATATGATGCACGAGCGATGCCAAAACGATATCGGGGGAGAAATGAGCGTGCTCTCCAACCTGCCCGATATTGGATGGACGATCTGGCAGAATCGTGCTGTGTGACAGCCAACACCGACTTGGAGAGCAACTTCCCCTATTCCTCCATGTTAAATGGTCGTTCCTGGGTCGCCCGTACAAGGGGGCGTAGACATCGCAGTTGTGTTGCCTGCTGATATCTCCCTGTGTGACAGCTCCTATGCGATCTTGGATTTCAGCCAAAAAAGTGAGCGCTCCCGCGCCGTTGTATACAATCATCGGGATGATATCGGGACGTGTAAAGGGCCATTAGCAAACGATGCAAAAATGCTGAAGCTTCCCAGATGGGATACTTTGTTTAGATGTTTGACTACGGTTCGTTAAACTCATGATGGGCAATGATGCTAAGCCACAAAATATACTCCAGCAAGGACTGGGGCAACATTTGTGGCACGGCACACCCAGAAGTGTACGCCACGCATCCGGCACTCTAGATTCATGTAGAAGTATATGCGTTTGGCTCTACTCATGTTGACATCAAGACCGATGTGAAGATCTCTGGTCTTGATGTACTGGGCCCACTGTTAATTATATTGGGGGCTCGAGGTTTCCCATGGTCCAATGTATGCGAAATGTTGTGAGTTGTCCACCGGTATTTAATGTTTTTAAAAAGTCATCAAAGCTATGACCCAAAGACATATCTAACTAATGGGGCGTCTGTATTCAATAAATTCTTCAGAATAAAGTGAGCATATGTGCAGAAGAATAAAAAGACCATGTCTATAACTGATAGAACTCAAAACATTTTTTGTGAACTTATCTATGTTCTATTCCTATTTCAGATGAGAGGATCAGGTAAAATCCAAATTGCCTGTTCGCTTGGATTTTCCAGGAAGTTTTGATTCATAGAGAAGTTATTTTTCATGAACTTAATATCTCCAATTATGCTTTAGGATCTCTCCAGACCACAAAGCATAATAGAGGTAGGGTGTACAAAAAAATTCCAAAAATCCTTATACTCACCTCCCCTCTCACCTTTCAGACTCTTCTCCTCCTCATCACCCTTTCTCGCAGCATCTTCTTATCACCACTGACCTTACGGTTCTGCACAAGTGAGTGCAAGATCACAATGTTACAACATGGCGTGACCTTGCACTCACATGAGCGGAAATGTCCTACTTCTCTTCACTTTAAGCCAAGACTTGAGGCCTGGGAAATTTCTCCCCATGTGAAACATGATGATGTGATGACATTGTGATCTTCATTGGGATTGGCTTTCACGGCAGGGATAAGAAGATATGATGATGATCAGACAGATGAAGGTGAGGAACTGAAAGGCCAAGGAGATGAGAAGTATGGTGACAATAAGCATTTGTTACGTTGCAGCGAGGAAACACTTTGTGTGTAGAGTAACAGGAGGGGAACACCAAGGACAAGATAAAAGGAGGTTGTGGCAACATGGAGGGGATAGATGGGTCACCCCTTAACACTCACTTGTGTCTGAACCCTGAGCTCCCTGTAGTCCCTAGACGGGTCCTTCAGCCTGTGTAGATCATGTGCCCAGGTCCTGGATGACCCATTGCATGTCCTGACTAATGCGTAGAGCAGGAAGCCACCAGTCCTACTACTAGAACAAGGCCACTGAAACTGTCTACTCTAAACAGGGTAGACAATACCCCAAACAGATTACAAAATCAGAGATAATAGAAAAAAACAATAAAACTTTATTTAGATATCATAAGATTCATTTCATGATTAACAAAGGTGAGTTGGGTACAACGGGTGAGTATCTCAGGTACAAAAACAATATGTACAAGGCATGCAAATTAGTACACGTAATCACAATATCTATACAATGCTATGTACAAATACATAAAGGGTTCTACGTTCAGGAATAAAAGATGTCACAACTTCTTCATTGTAAGTTAGTCTTTATTAAATCCTCATAAAATCATCACAGGTAAGGTTAAAATATGGGGTAGCAATTCCTAGACAAATATGGTAAGGAAGTCATTAATTCTCAAGGATGAGCGAAACTGCTTTTCTACAAAGGGTGCCGAAGTTATTTTGTACACAAATTAGCTCATAAAAGAGTGGGTGGATATCCTGTGTACTGTATATATACAGTAGGTATAGGAAGTTCCTTAATTACTCCTAATTACTAACATGTGATGCCAAATTCCAAGTCTCATAAGGTTCTGTATGAAAAGTGTACACCAAGATGGCGGCAGGAAATGACTTAGAAAAGGTCAATAGGTAATACCCAGGGGCGGACATACCATTGGTGCAACCTCTGCGGCTACACAGGGGCCCAAGAGATGAAGGGGCACATTTCTACCTCCAAAGCAGCTGGAATTGTGTATTTTGATGAGCTTCTTAAGACCAAAGGGCCCATATATTGTTCTGGCACAGGAGCCCTCTTTTGTCTGGTTTCACCACTTGTAACACCCACAAGGCTGTGCACATATTCCAGGTCCCAAGGGTAACAATGGCAGCCTCACACCTACACACTCACATAAGGTTCTAGATAGAACATGTGCACCAACATGACAGCATATTGTCCATAGAGAATCTTGTGTATGGTTACCATTGGGACATGGATATGATAATAATATTTATTCATTTATAGTAGCGCTCTAAATGCCACAGTGCTTTACATACATCATCATCATTGTCCCCATTGGGGCCCACAATCTAAACATCCTATCAGTATGTCTTTGAAATGTGGGAGGAAATTGGAGAACCCGGAGGAAACCCACGCAAACACAAGGAGAACATACAAACTCCTTGCAGATGTTGTCCTTAGTGGGATTTAAACCCAGGACCTTAGCTCTGCAAGGCTGCAGTGCTAACCACTGAGCCACCATACAGTGCTAACCACTGAGACACCCACACAGTGCTAACCACTGAGCCATCATACAGTGCTAACCACTGAGCCACCATGCTGTGCTAACCACTGAGCCACCATATACAGTGCTAACCACTGAGCCACCGTACAGTGCTAACCACTGAGCCACCGTACAGTGCTAACCACTGAGCCACCATATACAGTGCTAACCACTGAGCCACCGTACAGTGCTAACCATTGAGCCACCGTACAGTGCTAACCACTGAGCCACCATATACAGTGCTAACCACTGAGCCACCATACAGTGCTAACCACTGAGCCACCGTACAGTGCTAACCACTGAGCCACCGTACAGTGCTAACCATTGAGCCACCATACAGTGTTAACCACTGAGCCACCGTACAGTGATAACCACTGAGCCACTGTACAGTGCTAACCACTGAGCCATCGTACAATGCTAACCACTGAGCCACCGTACAGTGCTAACCACTGAGCCACCGTCAAGTGCTAACCACTGAGCCATCGTACAGTGCTAACCACTGAGCCACCGTACCGTGCTAACCACTGAGCCATCATACAGTGCTAACCACTGAGCCACCATATACAGTGCTAACCACTGAGCCACCATATACAGTGCTAACCACTGAGCCACCGTACAGTGCTAACCACTGAGCCACCGTACAGTGCTGACCACTGAGCCACTGTCAAGTGCTAACCACTGAGTCACCGTACAGTGCTAACCACTGAGCCACCGTACAGTGCTACTACTGAGCCACCGTACAGTGCTAACCACTGAGCCACCGTACAGTGCTAACCACTGAGCCACCGTACAGTGCTTACCCCTGAGCCACCGTACAGTGCTAACCACTGAGCCACCGTACAATGCTAACCACTGAGCCACCGTACAGTGCTAACCACTGAGCCACCATACTTTCCTATGTGCACAGCCTTGTGGGAATTACCTTTTTGACCATTTCTAAGTCATTTCCTGCTGCCATCTTGGTGTACCCTTTTCATATAGAACCTTATGAGACTTAGATTTTGGTATCACATGTTACTAAATAGGACTAATTAAATAACTTCCTATTCCTATAAATACCTTTGGTGCTCAGTACACAGGATATCCACCCTCACATCAGAGAGTCTCCTGCTGATGGTACATTAACTGCAGGGTACTATGCTATAACTGTGTGTATTTCGTATGCCAGCACTTTCTCATTATCCCATAGCTCTTAGCACTTTGAAAAAAAAATGTATATCTTAATCTTCAGTAATCTTCAGATTGACACCTTGTAATTTTTCTCATTTATATTTAATGCCTCTCTCTTCATATTGTTTTGGGATAAGGTCCTCTTGTGATTCTCTTATATTGTGTCATCCTATGTTATTTATGTGCCAATTTATGTGCTTATTTGTGTAAAAAATACACACTGCATCCTTTATGGTTGCCCTATATATACCCCATTGGTATTTTGGCCATGGTTTCGGTATATGTTACTACTACAATAAGGCAAATGGGGAAAGAAAGACAAACAAGCAGGAATAATGCAAACAGAGGAACTCCACAGTGTCTTCAGAAAGGCACTCCACAGCTACAACTGGAGCAGCTTCACCAGTGTGGTCAGTATAGAAGATCTATAACTGGCATAGGGGAGAACTAAGACTAGGAGTTTATGTAGAGGAAGGGTGTGGCCATAAGGGGCAGCAGATTAGATGAAAGCTACAAGGATTCTCAGAAATAAAGGAACTCTTAACCCCTGCAGCATTGATAGGAAATAATTCTGCATTACTCATGATAATTGCCGAGTGGGCTCTAAAGAGGACTTGCGATTACCTAAACGTTGTGACCTTCTGAATCCAGATACCCCAGAGGTCTCAGTAGGGTGCGGCATACTCGTGACAGTGCTTTTTAAAATGTTTAGCCTTTTGATTTGCTCTTTGCAGTCCAGCAAAATGGTGAGTGATGAAAAAGAAAACTCACAAATTATACCTATTTATTAAGCAAATTATTGTCCCTACCTGCGAGAACTCACATTGCATTTTTGATATTAGTAATGTCATGTACTTCACTTTGGTTCAGCAACTGCTAAAGATCTCACCTGCATTGGGAAAATTCTATTACTAGTGATGGGCGAATCCTAAATTACTCGGAATCGCTTGACTCTAGCGAGTCCGAGCCCAGGACTCGCTACTCGTTGCGAGTCTAGCGAGTCCAATGTTAATGAATGGGGAAGCGAGTAATAGCGAGTAGTGTGAGATTTACAAATCGCAGATGTGTCTCGGAAGCTTCAGCCTGAAGCAATCCTAGTTTTGTCATTTATTTGCATTGCTCGTTTACTTTGTAAGTAATCGCTGACTCGCACAGATAAGAGTCCTGTCTCCTCTGTGCTGGCTGCCAGCTCCAGGGTCCTAGAGCCTGCCTGCTGCCTGATGTAGCAGTGCTGAGATAGTACTCTCAGTCTGCTCATTCCCTGTGTACAGACATGAATGTCTGTGCACAGAGATGATGTAGCAGAGCTGAGATTGTTCTCAGTCTGCTCATTCCCTGTGCATAGAGATCTATATCTATACACAGGGGATGTAGCAGAGAGGACATCGCGTTTTGGACTGCGTCGGACGGAAGAGGATTTTTTTAATTAAAGATGGAGTCCCTAATGGCTTTTTTTTTTATTTCTAATAAAAAATTTTCTTTGTGTTGTGTTTTTTTTAAAACAATTTAATAGAAATTCATGGCGGTCATGTCTAATATTGGCGTGACCACCATAAATTTCGGGCTTAGGGCCAGCTGATAATACAAAGCTGGTATTAACCCCTTTATTACCCAGCGTGCTACCGCCACCAGGGCCGCTGGAAGAGCGGGGTTCAGCGCCAGAGGATGGCGCTTCAATGAACGCGCCATCTTCTGGGGCGGCTGCGGGCTGCAATTTGCAGCGGGGGGTGCCCAGAAAGCTTGGGCATCCCTGCGCTGCGGATTCCAGCCCCCAGCTGCTTAGCTGTACCTGGCTAGACATAGAAATTGCGCGGAGCCCCACGCATTTTTTTTAAATTATTTCATGAAATTCTGAGATTCTGACTCTGACTCTGAGACTCTGACTCTGAAATTCATTAAATAATTTTAAAAAAATGCGTGGGGCTCCGCGCAATTTCTATGTCTAGCCAGGTACAGCTAAGCAGCTGAGGGCTCGAATCCGCAGCGCAGGGATGCCCAAGCTTTCTGGGCACCCCCCGCTGCAAATTGCAGCCCGCAGCCGCCCCAGAAGATGGCGCGTTCATTGAAGCGCCATCCTCTGGCGCTGAACCCCGCTCTTCCAGCGGCCCTGGTGGCGGTAGCACGCTGGGTAATAAAGGGGTTAATACCAGCTTTGTTATACAAGCTGGTATTAAGCCCGAGATTCTTAATGTCAGGAAACGTTTGACCCAGCCACTAAGAATCTCCAATAAAGGGTTAAAAAAACACAGAGAAAATTTTTTATTTGAAATTAAAAAAAAAGCCATTAGGGACTCCATCTTTAATTAAAAAAATCCTCTTCCGTCCGACGTAGTCCAAAACGCGATGTCCTCTCTGCTACATGCACAGGGAATGAGCAGACTGAGAATAATCTCAGCACTGCTACATCATCTCTGTGAGCAGGCAGGTTCTAGGACCCTGGAGCTGCACAGAGAAGACAGCTGGACTCGCAAAGAAACAGCAGTTACTTTGCGAGTTTCCCTGCTATCACTGGCACAGTAGCCAGTGATTACTCGCGAGTCCAATGCAAACAATGGCAATCCTAGTTTTGTCAGCGTTTCTGACAAAACTAGGATTGATATTGATTTGCATTGGACTCGTGCGAGTCATCACTGGGAAACTCGCCGAGTACCGAGTCCTGCGAGTCCCTTACTACTCGCCGAGTAACGAGTCCTAGCGAGTAGATTCGCCCATCCCTATCTATTACCTTAGGCTAGGGTCACACATCCGTTTTTTTTTTTTTAAACCTGATCCGGTTTTGAGCTTTTAAAAAGCACAAAACCGGATCAGGAAACGCTCCTCATAGGAGCCTATTATAAAAACCAGATTGCTTCACGAGCAATACAGTTTCTGTCTCCGACTCTACAGCCTGCGTGAAAAATCATGCAGGCTGCAGTTTTCGGAGTGGTTGTAACATCCGCAATGCGGGAATCGGATTGCTCAGGATGTGTAATCCTGAGCAATGCGGTTACCGCATATACTTTGCTTATCCCGGCTGCTGCCGGGATAAGCAAAGTGTTCTGTGAGTGTTTAAACTTTTATTTTTATTATTAAATGTTGCTATAATGTCACCAGGGGGTGCCCACTCCCCCTAGAGACCTTCCACCCACTCAGGTGGCCATATAATGCTTTATTCACTTATGTACAGCAGCCGGCTCCTGTCAGCTGCTGTACAGTTTTATCAATGAAGGCGCTGGGCTCCTCTGAGAGCAGCGCGCATACTATAGCTATTGTAGCTATAGTATGTGCGCTGTCCTAGGTTCTGAAGCCATTTACAGTAGATCTATGGGCAGCGCTGCCCATAGATCTACTGTAAATGGCTTCAGAAGCTCAGACAGGGCACATACTATAGCTACAATAGCTATAGTATTCGCAGCTGTCAGAGGAGAGCCGCCAGTTTCATTTATAAAAAAGTACAGCAGCCGCCAGGTGCCGGCTGCTGTACCTAAGATATGAAATCATTTAATGCCCACCTGAGTGGGTGGCAGGTCTCTAGGGGGCTGGGCACCCGCTAAAGACAGTATACACACAGTTAATAATAAAATTAACCCTTTCACTACACAGAGAACAGTTTGCTCATCCCTGCGGCAGCAAGGATGCACAAACTATCCGTTACCGGATTGCTCAGCTAATCGCCAATTGCTCAGCCAACCGCGTTCACCACATCCGGATGTGGATGCGGTGAACGCAATTCTATTTTTAAGTGTGACCCTAGCCTTATACAAAAACATTCAAATGAATTATAACAACTTGAAAGGGAACAAAACACAGACAGACGTCTCTTTGCAACTTGTTACAGGGGATTTTGATGTTTTTTAGTAAAGAATGAATCGTATTTTCCAACCGCTGATCAGATCTTCATTTAAGTAACAAAATGTTCTAAAGAGTCCCCACTTCATAGATGCATGAAAAGGTGAGAATCAGTGTTAGCAGTTTTCAGACCCATAATTAGTGCATAGCATCAGCCGTTACTCATTCTTCATGCCTTCACATGTGGCCAACAGTTTCCTGCAGTCTCCTCCACCCAGCATGAGTGTATCAGCCACACGAATGTCCTCACAATCTATAATTAGTTCCATAAAAATAGGTGTGATGACATAATTGTTTAATATATACAGTATTTGATTACTGAGGACAAATTAAATATGTTTAGTGTACCTGACATTACTCCTCAAACCGGACTGAATGCATAGTCTGGTGCCTTTATCCCCCACAACAGGCTAAAAAAGCTTTAGTAGCAGATCTTAGTCTCTCATTCTCTTTTAAGTCTCGTTCTCTGTTGTATGCAAACTTCTCCTTTTCAATGGATGGTTCTTTTCACCAGCGTTCTGTCAGTACTATAGGTGCTGGAATTTCCCATCCTGCCTTCTAATTTCATGTCTGTTCTTGTTAGGTATGTATGTCATTTAACAGACAGGAGAGCAGGAGCAGAAAAACAGAGATCCAACCCCACTTCTTGTAATCCATGTCTGCAGCTGGCTGCTTGGGACAGATTGTACTTGACAGCAAGTAGTGGATAGTATTTAAGACCGAAGGAAGAAATATAGCGGCTGGCATAGTGATTTGTAAAGCTGAACATTTAATTTTGAGCAAATAATATAATATTGTCACACTCCTAGAGTCTGCTCCTGCAACTTCTGCTTCTGCCACAAGGCATCGATGTGATCATTCCAAATGTGGGGCTGATGATGTAGTAGTCTGACTTGTGGATGTGTTTGTATGGTTAAAGCTGCAGTCATTAATCTGAGTTCAACCAATCAGGAAGATCTGTATCCTATTTGAATCATCTGTGTATTTCTGCCAGTTGCCAGATATTGCCCCTGGTTGACTTGTTGTATCCTGCTTAGTATTATTCATTTTCCATGTTGACCTCTGTCTGTTTTGATACTATTCTCCAGCCTAACGATTATATACTTTTCTGACACTTTGGCTTTGACCCTGCTTGGTGACTTGTCCATTCCTGGAGTGCAACCCATATATTGGCAGCAACCTCCAGGACCTTGCAGTTAAGCTAAATCCCTGTATAGGAGTTAAAAGATGTCTGTATGTGTTTATATGGCTGCCCAGCTGCAATCAATAACTCTACTTCAGCCAATCACGAAGATCTGTATCCTATGTGAATCATCTGTGTATTTCTGCTAGTTGCCAGATATTGCCCCTGGTTGACTTGTTGTATCCTGCTTAGTATTATTGATTTTCCATGTTGACCTCTGTCTGTTTTGATACTATTCTCCAGCCTAACGATTATATACTTTTCTGACACTTTGGCTTTGACCCTGCTTGGTGACTTGTCCATTCCTGGACTGCAATCCATATATTGGCAGCAACCTCCTGGACCTTGCAGTAAAGCTAGATCCCTGTATAGGGGTGAAAAGATGTCTGTATGTGTTTATATGGCTGCCCAGCTGCAATAAATAACTCAACTTCAGACAATTAGGAAGTTCTGCAGCCTCTTTGAATCCACTGTGTCTTGCTGCTAGATGTTAGATATACTCCCTGGTTGACTTGTTGTATCCTGCTTAGTATTATTCATTTTCCAGATTGACCTCTGCCTGTTTTTGTACTATTCTCCAGCCTAATGATTTTGTACTTTCCTTTCCTCTTGGCTTTGACCTTGATTGGTGACTTTTCTATTCCCTGACTGCAACCCATCTATTGGCAGAAACCCCCTGGACCTTGCAGTAAAGCTAGATCCCTGTATAGGGGTTAAAAGATGTCTGGGTATCTCAGGTTTCTGCCTGACGGTGAGATTTGCATTTGGTCTGTCCAGGATTCCCCTTTTTATCTGTAAGTTGGATGGACATTACAATTAGACAGGAGAGCATGAGCAGAAAACGAGACCCAACCGCATGTAATACATGTAGGCATATCTGCAGCTTGAGACAGATTGTACTTGACAGCAAGTAGTGGATAGTATTTTAAACAGAAGAAAGACATAGTGGCTGGTATAGAGTTTTGTAAACCTAAATATTTAATTTTGAACATACAAAATTTTAGACAGGAGAGCAGGAGCAGAGAAACAATAACCCAACCCCACTTCCTGCAATCCATGTAGGCATATCTGCAGCTCTGCTGACTGAGACAGATTGTGCTTGACAGCAAGTAGCGGGTAGTATTTAAGACAGAACAAAGAAACGTAGTGACTGGCATAGGGATTTGTAAAGCTGAAAATGTAAGATATTAGTGCAACATCCCTAGAGTCTGCTCCTACAAATTCTGTATCTGCCACAAGGCACCTCTGTGTTCACTCCAAAGGTGGGGCTGGTGATATAGTAGTCTGACTTGTGGATGTGTTTATATGGCTGCCAGCTGCAATCAATAACTCTGACTTCAGACAATTAGGAAGTTCTGTAGCCTCTTTGAATCCTCTGTGTCTTGCTGCTTGATGTCAGATATACTCACTAGTTGACATGTTGTATCCTGCTTAGTATTATTCATTTTCCAGATTGACCTCTGCCTGTTTTTGTATTATTCTCCAGCCTAATGATTTTGTACTTTCCTTACCTCTTGGCTTTGAACCTGACTGGTGACTTTTCTATTCATAGACTACAACTCAGCTATAGGCAGCAACCCCCTAGACCTTGCAGTAAAAATAGATCTTTGTATAGGGTGAAAGGGTGTCTGGGTATCTCAGGGTTCTGTCTGTTGGTGCGGTTTGCATTCAGTCTGTCCGGATTCCCCTTTTTACCTGTTGCTTGGATGGACATTAAAATTAGACTGGAGAACAGCAGCAGAAAAACAGAGACCCAACCACATGTAAAGCATGAAGGCATTCTGCAGCTTGAGCAGATTGTACTTGACAGCAAGCAGTTTACATTATTTCAGACAGAAGAAAGAAAAGTAGTGGCTGACACAGGGCCGCACTGTCCATAGGATCAAGCGGCAAGCAGTCTGGGGGAGCGGCAGTGGAGAAGGGGGCGGCGCCAACACCACACACCGCCCTCCTGCGTGCTGCCCGGCGCCGCCAGCTGTTGTAGGTAAGAAGTGGCGCAATGCTGTTCTGTGGGAGGGCAGCAGTGCTGGGGAGTGACAGCTTCCCCCCCCGCTACTTACCTCTGCTGCTGGAGGGCGGCGGTGCTGGGAACTGATAGCAACCCACCCCCACTATATACTACGGCTGCTGGAGGGCGGCGGTGCTGGAAATGATAGCACCCCCCCAAACACCCTCTGCTATTCACTATGGCTGCTGGAGGACGGCGTGCTTGGAAGCAACAGCACCCCCCCCCCCCCCGCTACTCACTTCAGCTGCTTGTAGGGCTCAGGCGGCAGGGATGCTTGATGCATAGTCATCCATAAACCAGAATATTTAATTTTGACCAGACATGATATTAGACAGGAGAGCAGGAGCAGAGAAACCAAACCAACACCACATCCTGTACTCCATACAATCCATAGCATTGCTGGTTGAAGCAGACTATTACTTTGGAGGAAAGTTTGATACCCAGAGGTTGACACTGATTGTTTTAATCTGAAAAATGTAATTTTGAGAAAAGATAGAACTTTACAGATCGCGTCAGTCATGGCATTTGCCATCGGATGAGCCTTAGTTTAATGAAAGATACCATTTGATGACAATGTCGTTACATTTGAACCCTCCTGAGCTCTTACCCTCATATGTTTTTTGTCTTTCAAAAGGTCAACATTGACTTTCCAACCCGAGAATTGACCAAACGAAACCTTCTGCATCCAACCTTGTCTTGTTTCGATCTTGCCCAAATGAGAGTGCGCAGCCTGATGGAACGGGATTCCTACCCAAGGTTTCTACGCTCCCAAATCTACAATGACCTCCTTAGCCAGACTCAAAAGAGCCCCTGTTAGTCATGTGAGTGGCGGCAGAGACAGAATGGTCCATCCCTAGAAGAACCGTCTTGCACTATGACCACGAAGACTGAGATGATTCAGTTAGTTTGCTCGAGACAATACAGCATCTTCACTGCCAGTGCTACACATCTCATCATCATCATCATCACCCGACTATCCTTAAGTTATTTGTGGATGTTTTAACAAAAGTCGTTGATCCTTCAAAAGAGATAATGGAGATAAAATCAAGAAACTACCAAGATGGGTACATTGTATACAATAGAAGGATGAACCCTGGATCCATACATCAAATATATTCTCATATTGTTCATTGTGACTGCTTCAGCAAAATGTCTACACATTATTATTTTCACCTAATCCATGTGCCACCATGTACAACTGTAATTAATGCATTTTTCACGTAGTAATACAATTTTTTCTAGACTTTTTTCTTATTTTTAAGAGATTAGAAATAGACTTTAAAAAATGTCACTATTATCTGGAGCTTCAGATGAAAATTAAAGGGAATCTGTCAGCAGGTTTCCCCCCCCCCCTAAACTATTTAGATGTGCATGTAGCTCTTTCACAGACAAGTCCTTTCCTCTGTTACCAGAAAATCAGTGTTTGAATTGATATGAAATTGAGGCAGATGATCTATTTGTAGATGTGAAGCCTCTGTCACTCCAGCTCTATTCCTTGCCAAGAACTGCCTCATACTGCTTGGCAGATGGCTCCATTACCTGAAATCATACAGCTTTTTCTACTTTCAGTCAAGTATCCTACATATTTCCTACGTTCAGTCAAGTAGGAGAATGTGTGCTGGGTAAAGAATAGAGCTGGAGCGACGGAGGCTTCAGCTCTACCATAGCTCTTCTGTATTTAGCTCCTAAGTATTTCCTACTTTCAGTCAAGTAGGAGAATGTGTGCTGGGCAAAGAATAGAGCTGGAGTGACAGAGGCTGCAGATCTACCATAGCCCTTCTGTATTTAGCTCCTAAGTATTTCCTACTTTGAGTCAAGTAGGAGAATGTGGTGCTGGGCAAAGAATAGAGCTGGAGTGACAGAGGCTTCACTCTACCATAGTTATTAAGTATTTAGCTCCTAAGTATTTCCTACTTTGAGTCAAGTAGGAGAATGTGGTGCTGGGCAAAGAATAAAGCTGGAGCGACAGAGGCTTCAGCTCTATCCATAGCTCTTAAGTATTTAGCTCCTAAGTATTTTCTACTTCAGTCAGTAGAGATATGGTGCGGCAAGAATAGAGCTAGAGTGATAGAGGCTTCAGATCTACATAGCTCTTAAGTATTTAGCTCTAAGTATTTCCATTCAGTCAAGTAGGAGAATGTGGTGCTGGTAAAGAATAAGCTGGATCGACAGAGATTCACTCTGCCATAGCTCTAAGTATTTAGCTCCTAAGTATTTCCTACTTTGAGTCAAGTAGGAGAATGTGGTGCTGGGCAAAGAATAGAGCTGGAGTGACAGAGGCTTCAGATCTTCAGACTCATTTATATATTAATTCAAACGCTGATTTCCAGTAGCGGAGGAATGGACAGGCCTTGTAAAAGTATTGCTGGACTTGTCTTTGAAAGATCTACACGCAGATATAAATAGTTTGGGGTGTGAAATCCTGCTGACAGATTCCTTTGAAACTTGACAAGTCGGCTTTCAGAAGAAACAATGGAGCCTCACAAACTGAGACATCGGCTCATCAGAAGAAGCAGGGAATTAAAATTCTAAGAATGTTACGTTAGCGCAAGTGATGAATCACGTTACACACTTTCAGATGGAGGTCAATCAATTATCTTTCCCTCCAGGTCATCAATTAGCTTAACTATCTTGATGAAGTTATATTAAGAAGTCGCTCATTGTGCTGGTGTGATCTCCGAGGAATATGACGACACATGTGATTTATAATACCTTCAGAAGTTGAAGGAGCCGTGTAATTCACCCCCTCCATATGAATATATAAAGCTCCATGATCCCGGATCATACGAGGGCGCACTTTGCTTTGTGCAGTCTTGTTATGTGACATGTTTCCCAGCAATGCCAATTACATATTATCCTTTATTATCCAAATAAAGAATAATAAGGTACCCTGTGCTCTGGATAGACCTCAATGTCCACATGAAAGCAATGCACAATGAAAGTATGCAGAAATGTTACCATAGCCTAATACAATTAGTACATTTCTTCAAAATGAGATTAAGGGGGTTCATGAAAAGAATAGGGTTATCTGATCGTTGCGTCCTTAAGGGAGTGGATGTCTGAATGGATGCCTCTGTGATTAATAACATAGTGGAGAGTTCAGTAGGATGATTGAGTTACGGAGGACCAGAAACGCGTTTGTTCATAAATTAGAACTTCCTATGTTTGTATCTCCAGAATGTTTCATGATCGTCAGAGCTTATTGTTATTTGTAGATGCAATTATACCCAGTCATAAGCTTAGAAAGCCTAAAGTGGTAAACATGTGACTAAGCTATTGCCAGACTCTTCTTCTGCTTAACTTTTACAACAAAGTTTAACCCAACCTGCCCGATCTTTCTTTGTCTTCCATAAGGGGTTGGTTGGAAGGAGTCTACACAGAGTAGGTCATCAGCCATTTTTCATCTATTGCTGATGGGATCAGTAATGTGTACGACTTTACGAACAATATGAAAAGTGAATTAAGTTGAGTCAATCCCCCAAAATTCAATTCAGGTAAATTTGCTCAATTCAGGGGAAGGGAGGATAAGATTCATATCCAGCAAATTTGGTGGAACCATAATCTGCTGGGAATGGATTATACAAGTATTAAAGGGGTTGTCCTCTATTGGGACAACCCCTTCTGATTCCACTTGTTTCCTCCAGATAAAAATGAAGACCTTCCACTTCCACTTCCCCCTGTTGACCTGTACTCACTTCCTCTGTTGACCCTGTACCCGCTTCCCCTGTTGACCACTGTACTCTCACTTCCCCTGTTGACCATGTCCTTGCTGCTTCCCCTGTTGACCATGTACTCACTTCCCCTGTTGACCCTGTACTCACTTTCCCTGTTGACCCTTACTCCTTCCCTGTTGACCCTGTACTCTACTTCCCTTCCCGTATACCCCTGTACTGACTTCCCCTGTTACCTGTACCTTGTACTGACTTCCCCTGTTGACCCTGTACTCTCTTCCCCTGTTGAAGCTGTTGTGGATGATCGTGATTCAGGGCTCACGTGACATTGTGCCGTCACGCGAGCCCGCGTCCAATCATCACCGCTTCTCTCCCCCTCGCCTTCGGACCAAATGAGCTATCTACAGGAACTGAGCGGCAGATGCACGTCACTTTCAGTTGATTGTCCGTTTGGTTGGAAGGCAAGGGGGAAAGAAGCAACGGTGATTGGACGCAGGGCTCGCGTGACGCACAATGTCACTGAGCCCACACCATGATCATCTACAGCAGCACCAGCATGGGAGGTGGAGTACAGGGTCTTTAATTTTAACTGAGGGAAACAAGTCAGAAGGGGTTGTCCTAGTAGTGGAAAACCCTTTTAAACTTGTATACTCTCCTGTCATAAAGTCTTCCAAACCCTTCCATTTGGTGGCATCTACTGACCATCTAAGCCGAGAGTTCCTTATATGGGGGAAGTTAGAAAAGATACTGAAGTTGTCAACCAAATGATGGTTCAGCTGACACCTAACTAATGTGTATGGGAGCCCTTAGTGATGCTCTATTGGAAGCTGTTTATACTATTTGTGGCTATGTGTCCAATGGTTGCAGAATTACTGCCAACCTATTAAGGGTTTTGGTAGCACGTGCTGATAACTGAATTAGCAAGAATGCCATAATTTGCAGAATAGTAGTGACACGTGCAATCAATCATTTAAATCCCAATCCTATCCAGTCTTTTTGTGCTATTACATTTCTTCACATTTTGTGGTTATCAGTCGCCTCATTTATAATCTTAGTTTTTAGTAGGAATTCTACAATTTACCTTTTCTGCTTGTATATAGTAATCACAATCCAAAAGGATGACTATACCTCATACTCTGCTGGCGCAATGTACAATATTCAATGGGTTCAAACTTTTTTGCAGAATCCTAATTGTGTTTAAAGGAACTCAAAGTGGTGCCAAAATAGTTTATTTTACTAAAAGCCTTTTAGTTTAATACTCAAAAATCTGGCGACAGGTTCAGTTTAATGCGCGGCCCCCAGAAGTACAAGCATCCGGACCCCGCGCTCCACCAGACCGTAGGGTGCTTTATAGGAGCTTTATATAGAAAACAGTAGGTAACCATGATCAAATCTTTGGGAAGTTGCTTCCTTTGTTTTACTTTGGTTACATATTCGGCTAAGTTGAAACAGCGGTAAATGTTTGCAGGTTCCGATGACAGTGATCGGTACCAGGAAAACCTTTCCGTTGATTCATGTTGTCCCAGAAGTGATTTTATGATGCATTTGACATCTCCTGCGGTGTAATGTGTGATCACTTTCTGACTATAATTGCAACACAAGATGGATTCCAGACGAGGATGAATATGCCAGGACAGACTTTATACACTTTCCAGGCTCGCTTGCTGCTTTCTTGTTATGTATTGCCCTACTTGGAGGCATAACTATGGTAACATTGGCAGCTCGCTGCGCTACCACAGCAATATAACAATCTGAGGTTAGTATCAAGTTGTCCCAACAGCAACTTCTCCATAAATGTCCAGGAATCTGCTCAGTGTCCCCAATCCCAGTTCTCTGGAGCCATCACCAGTGCAGGTTTTCAGGATTTCCTTGGTATTGCACAGGTGTTGGAATCATCACCTGTGGAGGTGATTCAATTATCACTAGAGTTCAGCATTCATGCAAACACAGACTTCAGTGTTTGGATTCAGAGTTCAGGTACTTTACGTATGCAAACCCCTGGAGCAAGCATCTCTGTGCAGTGTGTGAATGGGTCGCCATGGGGGTAAAATCGGCATTATCGGATATAGTGTGAAAATGACAAAATCCTGCCTTCCGTCCCCTGGAAGTGTTTTGTTCATAGCTGGCTGTATGTGGGTGAAGAGCTGAACTGCCCAATCAATGACTTCCAATCAGTGGCGTAACTTCAGGCCCAGGGGCCCTGATGCGAAAGCTCCAGCGGGGCCCCCAATTATTGCAAATTTTTAACAGTATTAGTCTTTTTCTATAGGCCAAAGGGATTTTGGGGTCCCCCTAGGCTGCAGGGCCCGAGTGCAATTGCAACCCCTGCACCTGTGGTAGTTACGCCCCTGCTTCCCATGAAGTTCAGGTCAAGTTCAGGTCCAGAACAGAACTTTATAAAACGTCCGGTTGAATCCCCAGAACCCAAACTTCCAGGAGTCCGCTCATCTCTAATTATCACCTGTGCAATACTAAGGAAATCCTGAAAACATGACCTCTTGACGATTGGAGTTTGGGAACAATGTCCTAGATCAATCTTTATTAAACAAGGAGAAAAATATTGGAATCTGAGAGTCCTCAGTGGTTGATACCTTTTAATGGCTAACTGAAAAGATGGTAGCAAAGCAAGCTTTCGGGACACTATGGCCCCTTCATCAGGCTAATAATGAGACAAATTCTGAAGACATACACATACTGTATATACATATGCAGGGTAGGGTAGGATGATGCAGTAAATACGACAGGTGATGTAAAGCAGAAAATAGTAATCAGTCTTGGGAGGGGAAGAGGAGCTGGGGAGGTAAACTCAAAATTCTGAGATAAGAGGAATATATTGTATTATTGTTCTATGATTAGTGGCCTGTGGAGACCTGAAAATTCCTCAGTGAATATAGAAAGCCGTAAATCCATACGAGACAGTTCACATAAGAAGTGTCCAAAGTTCATTGTCCTCTAACTGGAGTCTGTTCAAAGATGTGATATGATATCCCCAGATGCCATTTCAATTGATGTAAAAACCCATGAATCCATGTGAGACATTCAATCCTGTTATGAATGTGTCAGAGGTCGTTATCAATTTGTATTCCCAAATTCTTCTCTCAGGATTGAATGTCTCACATGGATTCATGCATCTTTACATCAATTGAAAGGGCATTTGTGGATATCACATCTTTGAACATACCCCAGTTAGAGGACAATGAACTTTTGACACTTCTTACGTGAACTGTCTCGCATGGATTTATGGCTTTCTATATTCACTGAGGAATCTTCAGGTCTCCACAGGCCACTAATCATAGAACAATAATACAATATATTCCTCTTATCTCGGAATTTTGATGTCACCTCCCCAGCTCCTCTCCCCCTCCAAAGACTGACTACTATTTTCTGCTTTACGTCACCTGTCGTATTTACTGCATCATCCTACCCTGCATATGTATATATGTGTGTGTCTTCAGAATTTGTCTCATTATCAGCCTGATGAAGGGGCCATAGTGTCCTGAAAGCTTGCTATGCTTACCATCTTTTCAGTTATCCATTAAAAGGTATCAGCCACTGAGGACTCTCAGATTCGAATATCTTTCTATCTACTGGCTAACATGGTACAAACATTTTTTACCTTACTAAACAAGCAGGCGTTTTTGGACAACCCATTGGTGATTACATAGGGTGTTGATTGTCAAACATATGCATAATTACCGCAAGGGATATGTAAAGCTGTTCACAAGTTGCATATTTGGGGTGGAGGAACACCATCTCTTTGGTGTGGATATTACATAATGTCAATGGGGACCCTAAGTTGGGAATAGCTGCGCTTTGTTGGGTTCTTCTTGTGTGTTTCTGCAACAAGAACGCACATAAAAAAATATAAATAATTGCAGAAAATGTACATGAATTTTAGATGCTTAAACTTTGTTGATTTCTGTTTAGAAATCTGTGCGTAAAATCTGTACCAAGTATCCAACGTGTGAACCTGACCTCAGACTCGGTCGATAAGTGGAAGAGTTTTCCGATACAAATCCACAGAGAATCAATGCAAACGTTGCCCTGTATTGACCGGATGGAAAATCCATGATGAACATCTGCAACCGGAATTAACTTCTTGTTGAGTTCAAAATCCAACTGTGAAATTCTAAGTGGGAAAAGTTGTAACTTGTCTTATGTATCAAGAAAATATCATCCACTGTGGATTTCACTTTCCCACATCCACAGGTCATATCCTCCGCAGTAGAGTTGGTGCAAATAGTTTTTGGAGGACCCGGTCAGTAATCTCCGGCAGGAGCAGGGAGAACCACCGTCTACCTCTTGGCTCTTCTTTTGATTAGAAGACCTGATGTGACATCTCACGTGGATCATGCCCCGACAATGATGCTGCGTAAGGCCAACTAATCAAAATAAGTGCTGGCAGGTAAGTGGCGGTTCTCAGGGCTCCCATCCGTTGGCCACAGATTATCTATCATCGTGGCTGATGGACCTGGTTTTGCGACTCTATTGGCGTCAACTTTGATCAGCAGTTCTGTTTACCTTCAGCAGTTAAATTTGGCATATCAAAAGTGGTTATCCGGAAAGGAGTTAAAGGCGTGGCCAAGGATTCCGGGCACCGTTATGTTTCCTTATTAGCATATGGGGGCCCTTGTTTCACTTTTAATTAACAGTGCTCACTTCGGTGTGTACGGCCGTGCATGCACGGAGTGGCCAGGTCTTCTTCCTTCTGATGCCTCTCGGTACACTAATACACCCGAAAGTGCAGCGTGCAACATCAAAAGTGAGCACTGACAATCAGAAATGGAGAAAGGCCCCCAGCATGCAAATAAGGAGACATAATGGTGCACCAAGCTGTTGGCCGCACCCAGAGTGCACCAAGCTGTTGGCCACACCCAGGGTGCACCAAATTCTCCTCATTTACATATCAATTAATAGTTGTTTTCTCAGGCATGGTACCAGTAACAGGTACAGTGGTAGTAGGTTGTGGGGCTACATCCTCTACAAAACTGTACAGCCCATTTATAATGTATTTTGTGGGTGACGGACGCTCTTTAATTCCTTGAAAGTCCAAGTGCATATTGTACAAACCTAAAGCAGTATGTCTAGTTTCCCATTGACTTCAATGATAAAAAATGAAAACATAAATGAATAGGTGTTTTTGTGGTCTCCTACTGTTTATATAGCTTAGCAGTGGTACTCTCATAACGACTTGCCCTGATGTTAACCAGTGTACATCTACAGTTTGGGCATCTCCACCTGATATATGAGTTTACTTGCAGAACTGAATAAAACTGCAGACAAACATCGTTATATCACAATGAGTTGTAGCAAATGACACATTTAATGTTCGACCTGATACAGAAAAGAGACTACAGTAACTCAGATCTGTTTGTAGTGTTCACGGAGAGATTCTGCTCCAATGTCACAGCAACTGGCAAGTACAATGTGTAATCAGCCACCAGCTATATTATAGGGTCTATAAACACCAAACATATATAATCTGCACGTAAAAGTAACATGCAAATGTTGCTACACTTCACTTCTACCATACCTCCCTTACACTAAAGGCGTTTTGGCATCTTTCTTATAGCAACAGCGCTACGATAGTTTCTGGGCTTTGCCGGGTACTGCAGTTAGGCTCGTTGTAAATGAACACGCTGAGGTGCAATACCAGTCACAACCTGTAGACAACTGTGGCACTGTTACTAGAAGAAGCAGCCATTTTTTTTTCCAAACTCATACAACTTGTTTTGTTTTCCATAGATGTTTTATATGAGACGTGTAAAATACATTGTGGCAATATTGACAGTGTAGAATAAAATATACATCGGATGTTGTTATCTGTGCTGAACAACAGGCCCGTAGCAATAATGAAATGCAGGATAGCAATTGCTCCATGCAGCTACATTGGTCCTAAATAGAGGTGACTTAGGGCCGGGGACACACCAGTGCTAAGCGAGAGCATCGGAGAGCTCAGGCTCTGCTGTGAGCGTGACCGAGTATCATCTACTGTGATCAGATCACAGGTGCAGAGAGGAGGGAGAGATTATTCTCTCCATCTCCTCCATTGCCGGCCTCTGCATATATTGCACTGCACTCGGATGTGAGCCGAGTGCAGCACGATGTTCCTTTTGCACCCATAGACTTGTATGGGTACGAGTGATCCGATACTCACTGACAGTTGGAGACTGTTTTCTTGATCCGATTCCACCTGAGAAAAATATTGCAGATTGGCACTGCCCCATTAATTAACATGGAGGGAGTGAAATCTGATTTCTTTATCGTAAATTGTACTCGTCGTGTGTCCTAGACCAAAGAGCGGTAGTCAATACTAAGCTTTGGTGTTAGAGGGGTCCCAATGGCTGATCCAGGGGCTGCAGAAATTGTAGTTGCAACTGAACCTGGAGCTTGAGGGTAGGTGGACACGGCATCTTATAACCACCAGCGTATCCAGAGAGATTTTAAAGCAGAAGACTCTTTAGGAAAATTTGAGCGGTGCTTTTTCTTAATCGTCTTTTTTTACGTTTTTTTTTTGCCGTTAATGTGGGGTCTGCTTTAAAAAAAATGGTGCATATAAAATAGTGGCGACTTCCAAGTGTAGGCGATGGAAAAATGGACCGGTCACTTCATTTAGCTGCTTTATGTCTTTCAAAGCCTAACGGCTAGGGTTCAGTCACATCTGTATATAAAATCTGTGAGTACAATGTGAGAACAAAATCACATTGCACTTGCTCCAATAGGTCAGAGCATAGCTGCTAGTTTTTTATGGTAAAAAAATTGGGTGTCCGGGGCAAATTGCAGCAAGCGGCTGTGTATCTCGCCAATACAAGTCAATAAGTGTGAGAAAACATGCGTCACGTGGACTGCACAAGAATAGCACACGGATCGCACACAGACCACAGAAGAACAACACACAGATGACACACCTATGGCATATAGACACTAGGTGAGGGATAAACCTCACTAGCATAGCACTCGCATCACATACGGAATGGCACTCGCATCTCACTCAAAGACATTTTCAGGAGCTGTCTTTCAAACGCAGATGTGATTGAACCTTAGGGTGGAAACACACTATCCTACTTACATGCAAGTCTCTGGGAGGAGACTCTGATCAATATCCCTGAACGGCCTCTCCCTCTCTGGACCGGAGTGTGATGCTGCACAAAAACATAAGCAGCTGACACTCCCGTCCAGAGAGGGAGAGGCTGTTCAGGGTTACCAATCTGAGTCTCCTCTGAGAGACTCGCATGTGAGTAGGATTGTGTGTTTCCACCCTAAGGCTGGAATCACACTGTCCGTGTGATATGCGAGGCAGTCAGAAGAGTCTTGGAGCAGTCACCTGGAACGGCCTCTCCCTGTCAGGATGGGAGTGTCAGCTGCTTGTATTTCTAAGCAGCTCCACACTCCCCATCCAGAGAGGGAGAGGCCATTCAGGGTTACCAATCTGAGTCTCCTCTGAGAGACTCGCATGTGGGTAGGATAGTGTGTTTCCACCCTAAAAGTTAAAAAAGGCATAAAACATGTATAGTTACCGATGTTACTTTGAGGCGTTGTAACCTCCACACATCAACTTACAACACCTGGGTTGTCGGCCACATAAGAGGACAGTAATTGTATTAGATTGTCGAAGGAATCTATTTTAGATATTTAATAGAAACATGTCCTGGCTAACACCATACAGATATATATTTTACTAGTATCAAATATGTAATAGAGTTTCATTTAGATTCCTCCTATACTTTCTTCTTGAGATTGCAGCCTCCAGGTTGCCTTATTATGAGCATATCCATGGCTGGGGAAGGGATACATCATTAATCCTACAATTTCGGTTTCTTCAGTTTTGCTGAACGCAGTGCCGGTGCTGGACTATTATACAATCCTTTCCCCATTCTCCATTCTATTTGCAATATGTGAAGCCAAAATTGGCAACTTCAAAGGCTGTCGTGACTTTTGTAAACTTTCGTTACTATGTAACTTTTTGCCTGTGACTTCCAAGTCTAACAACGACCGACTCCACTGGTTTACAGTAAGTTGGGCGTGATCCAGATCTTCCAAAGGATGTCAAGTCCCTCATGTAAAGAGTTTCTGGAAATGCGAGGGTGGCTGTTATTTCCTTCTTGGCGCCTGTTGTGTGTGTATATATATAGTTGCATAATAGAAATATAATGGTGTATGACTAATATACATCAGTCCCAGAGGGATTGTATTTATCTTCCTTGTATATTATGTAAAACTGTTCCTGTTGTGTAACTGTTGCGTTGCGCATCGTCATCTTACCTATAGACTTATCGATATTCACAATTGCATTTGGACAATATTTGCTGTCAACGTTCATTTTTGACTTTCGTCTTCAACCGCCACCCCTCTAGTGCCCTGTAAAGTGAGTCCCTGTCCGTAATGATCGGTGTAGACTCGGTATGACACGAAGCAACAGAACACCAGCTGTGATACCATTTCCATTTGCAAACGCTACCTATAGATAGGGTGGATAGAGCCTTGTACACACTGGTTTTGTTTTCCTTGCCAACTCCATAGTTGTCTCTCTATTCTGTAGACATAGACCTAAATGTCCTGTAATAGGTCTACACTTGTGACTTGTGCTCACATCCGTCCTAGCGTGTAGTAGAGAACTGTCCCACATAGCTTTGTCTGCTCGTCACTAATGGAAACCCGACATAGGATGGAAACTATCACCCACAACGTTCTCACCTTTTTGTTTCTATTTTTGACTAGTAATAACCCGCCTACGAAAAAAAAAAAAAGACTGCAAAAAAATATATATTTAGAAAAAAATAAAAAAAAAAGTGTAAAACTAAAATATATATCTGTAGTAAAATTTATTAAAAAAATACACAAAACTTTATTTAAAAAATACAGTGATATGATTTCGGCTATGTATGATTACAACTAATAAATACTGTAATTGGTTCTTTTAAGTCAAGTTGTGGTTTTTGCGTTGATTGTTTCAAATGTGACGGCACCATCCAAACGATGATCGTCCGACAGCGATTTAGTCCAATTTAGAAATGGTAAACTTTTCAAGAGATACGGATTAAAAAACCCTTAGAATTGCTATGTTCTTGTGTCTATGTTAAGACCCAGTTTATCCGAGAGTTTCAGCTAAGTATTAATATTCCCAGTATTCTTAACATAATAATCTCCCACACCAAGGATTTGATGTCTTTGTTTTGTCTATCAGCATTCTTTTATGCATTAAAATTGTATTTAAAAAAAAGTACCTATCCCTGTCCATAGGATAAGGCAGCGGTGTAACTAGGTGTGATGGCGCCCGGGGCAAGGATCTATGTTGGCGCCCCTCCAAAGTAGGTGAGGACCAGGGAGGGGGTGCTGTCAGGTTTCAGCCCCCGCCGTCCCTATTGCAGCCTTGGTTGAGGACCGGGGGGGGTGCAGTCAGCTCGTGTCCACGTTATACACTTGTGTCACAACCCCCGGGCAGCAGAGCATTACCCCATGTGTCAGCCAGGCACAGCAGTCACTGACAAAGCCCTGGACACGGTCACACTCGAGTCTCCTACCTCGGCTTCCCACCAAGCAGCAGTTTGTCCCTCGTAAAAAACAAGTGTACTAATTAATAGTCACAATTATTAAAAAAATCACAAACTTATTAAAATACAGGATGATTCGGTTGATGACTTCCACAAAAACGTATGGTTCTAACAAGGTGGTTCGCGTTGTTTAAACCACATCCCAACGAGATGTCCGGCAGCGATTTGTCAACAAAACACTTTCAGGATGATATTGATTGCTATTTTTGGGCTATTTAAGACCCGTTCAGCCAAGTTGAGGGGGGATAATATTCAGTATTCGTACACCCCCCACCAGGATTAGTCTGTCACCATCTTAGCAAAAATGTACGGTACCTACCCCTAGTCCCCATGGATGGAATGACTTGTTTGTCAGTGGTAGTCTGAACATTGGGATCCAAAGAATTCCCAAGATCAGGTCCCTGGAAACCTAAGATTAGAGCTCTGCAGTCCCATCTTGAATGGATCAGAGGATGCTCGATCTCTGCTCCATTGAATGGATCATATGTTTAACTCACTTCATTGAATGGATCGTATGCTTGATCTTTGCTCCATTGAAAGATCGTATGCTCGATCTCTGCTCCATTGAATAGATCATATGCTCAATCTCTGCTCCATTGAATGGTCATATGCTCGATCTTTGCTCATTGACTGATATATGTCATCTCTTTCTATTGACAGGATCGTATGCTTGATCTCTGTCCATTGACTGGATCAGATGCTTGATCACTGCTCCATTGACTGGATCGTATGCTCAATCACTAGCTCCATTGAAGGATCATATGCTCGATCATTACTCCATTGACAGGATCGTATGCTTAATCTCTGCTCCATTGACAGGATCATATGCTCGATCTCTGCTCCATTGACTGCGATTGTATGCTTGATCTCTGTTCCATTGGCTGGATCGTATGCTCGATCACTGCTCCATTGACAGGATCATATGCTCGATCTCTGCTCCATTGACAGTCATATGCTCGATCACTGCTCCATTGGCTGGATCGGCGATCGCTATTGCTCTATGGTCTCTGCTCCATTGACAGGGTCATAAGCTCGATCTCTGCTCAATTGACTGGATCGTATGCTCGATCACTGCTCCATTGACAGGATCATATGCTCAATCACTACTCCATGACGGACCATATGCTCGATCCTCTCCATTGACGGTCATATGCTCATCTTGCTCATGCTGATCATATCTCAATCTTGCCCATTAAATGGATCGTATGCTCGATCTCTGCTCCATTGACTGGTTCATATCCTTGTACTCTTCTCCATTGAATAGATCATATGTTGATCTGTGTTCCATTGACTGGATCTATGCTCAATCTCTGTTCCATTGAATAGAACCTATGCTTAGATCTCTGCTCCCTTGAATGGATCATATGCTCGATCTCTGTTCCACTGAATGGATAAAATGCTTGGTCTCCTACGCCATTAATTCCTAAGGAACTGACTTTAATAGCTGAGTGCTTTGCCCACTTTCTCCTGTAGTCCCATTAACAATGAATGGAGAAGAGCACACCTCCGCACCATTCAAGCTGAGGCCATAAAACACCCTTCTTGTGAGTTCACAGCCCTAATTTCAGATATGCTGGGATCCCAGCATAGAAGATACCTTGTTTTTTTTGGAATAGTAAGGCAATACATTTTTTAAGGTTCTAGAGCATGTAATAGATTTATTGTCTAGGGTCCCCTACAAGAAACTGTTCAAATATAAAAATTGCTTTGATCGTTGACATTAAAATATTGCTGCCTAAGATAAATTTTAAACAAATTTTGACCCATTAATATTATTTTAGGAACTTTTTAAGTTGTTGGGATGAATTTCTTTCAGTAGTCTAGTAGCATAAAATTACTGTTCAGACCAAGCCTAGGCGCTCGGAGAACCTCTTGGCATGGTTGAGTGGTTCAGTGCACGGTCCCACCTTCTTATGAATCTTCACCCCCTCCCTTTTTTGGTTTTGCAATATCCAGATAAGAGAATCGATAGATTGAAAACAAGTAATTGATGGTGCGCTGATCTGACTAGCTGCAGAAAGAAGAAAAAACGGTGAACTGTTGGATGCACCTCGGATACACGGAGTGCACTGTCATTTTGTACTCTTTCCCTTCAAAGAGTTGTGCAGCTAAATTAAAGTTCACCTAAGTCAAAATCTATAAACACAACTTAATATAGACTTTGAACATGATGTTGCTCTTGGTTATCAGCACTTTTTGGATTTTACACAGAAGAGAGGTTCTTATCCACTTTGGTACTGATGACATGCTTTCCGGGACTTGTCTATCAGGCTCGTTTCTTAGGCTGGTTTCAGCACAACTGGTTTTCGGTATCCATGTTACTCCATTGAGCCTGGGTACATCCAGTTCTTTACGGTTCCCCCGGATCAGGTGTCCAGATTTTTACGCTGAAACCAAAAACACATTTTTTAACGATTTTGGTGACCATTTAAAAACTGTGAACACCTGGATCTTGGGCAATGCTGGTTAAACTTGGGCTGGATCTCACAGGCTTTGGGTGCCGGATACCGGTCTTGTTACAGAGCATGCCCAGAACTCAGTTTTAAATGACACACCCACTTGGGGGCACGTCATTTTTTACAAGATCCATCAAAAAAATAAACAACAACACGTTGCAATTGGACACTCCCACACCGGTATTATCCGTGAGATGGATCAGGTGGGGGGCATCTAGTTGGATCAGGTGGGGGGCATCTAGTTGTAAGAGGTTTTACAACTGGGGGGTGCAGGATTTTCCTGCATTCCTCTGGATTTTAAAAACCAGTAATGTGAAACCAACCTTAGACATGGCCAAAGCATAAAGCGGTTGGAAAAAACAAATAGCAATCCTACACAGTTCCCACGTTTCTTCAATGATATATACAAAGTAGACTGATAAATAAAGGGATATACCAACAACATCTAATGTCTGTATCTGTCAATTTCGATGACTAACAATCCTCTTATTTATTCCATGTAAGTCAACTCCAGTGAATTGTATGTGTGATGATGTTATGTGTCCGTACTGATGTATTCACTTTACTTATATTGTGGATTATTCTTTCCATATATAAGAACAATCAGAAATATGTACAGAAATACTGTCAATGACAAATGAGGAATCGCCATTTTCTGCATGTCTCTATGTCTCACCCATTTCTTATTTTCTGGACAACCATTTTTATAAAAAAAAATAAAAAATAAATCAATAAATTAAATCATGAGTTGCTTCTTTGTTTAAGTTTGGCTAAATGTTATCATTTCTATTAAAATCTGTATGAAATGAAAAACAGATGAGGCGCAATGAGGGGTGCCTATGTGACAAATATTTTTATCGTGGGGTTTTTATATATATCTCCTCACCTTCTTATGTTGTGCGCCTCTGCACAACACCAGTTATCGCCTGTACTCCGGGCACAGCTCTCCCCACAGCCGTCGCTCCGGCGCCCTCCCGGAAGCGACCGTCACGTGACCACAAGACCGCTTCTCTAGTTGTAATATTAAAATCTGTAAGCACTTATACATTGTGTAATGAATAGAGCTATATAAGTGAATAAATATTATATTGTTATGCTAGACATGTAAACCATGTTGTATTGATCCATAATACTAGCCTCAAAGGCAGTGATGCAAACAGAATTTGTAGGGCTCCAATGCAAAATGTGGACCTGCTTCCCCCTCCCCGTATATTGGTGAGATCTATGGGCCCTTGAAGCATTCTAAATTCCTATAATAGCATACACATTCGCCATTCCCCTTCACTGTGTAGTAATGTCCCCCCATCCTGTACCAATGTCCCCCATCCTGGTATATATGTCCACATCATAGGCCCATCCTTTTCTATATGTCCCTTATCTTTGTATATATGTTTACATCCTGGTATATCTGTCCCCATCCTGGTATATCTGTCCTCATCCTGGTATATATGTCCCCATCCTGGTATATATGTCCACATCCTGGTATATATGTCCACATCCTAAGCCCATCCTGGTGACATGCACATTCATCTTATGGGGAGTGGATAGCAGAGAACTAAGTGGATCATTCACTATGAGTGACAGATGGTGTTAATCTCTTTATTTGAAGTTTACAGAAGATAGGAGGGAAATTTAATTAAAAGAAATACATAATTAGAGAGAGTTTAGAGGGAGGAATTAGAAAATGATAGCAGTTACATATGGATTTTTGACCTGGAGTCAGGTAGGCTTAAGGCTGCATGCACACGATCAGTATTAGCAGTGATTATTTCCACAGCGTCCAAAATCCTGCGTTCAACAATACAATAGTGGATGGGATTTCTAGAAATCCCATGCTCACTGTGCTTCTTTCATCCACAGGATTATTTCACATACCGGTGGCATGCTGCACTTCCGCATCTCCTCAGCATGTTAATTTAATGCTGCGGAGTCGGAAGCGATTTCCATTGGGTGAATGCAGGAGAAGTCGCCCTGCACTTAATGCAGATCGTGAGTACTGCATTCACCCCTCGTTCACCAGCGGCTTCCCTCAGGTCCGGGATACAGTGTCTCTAGATCTTCTGCAGAAACCCTTAAAGGGAACCTGTCTGCAGATTGAGACTGCCTTCACAAAATATAGTTCCAAATTCCATAACGTGCCACTGTTTATGGTTAAGACTACATGAATCTGTTGACAGGTTCCCATTAAAGCCAACTTGTTTTAAGCATTTAGGAATTGTCTAATGATAGCTGTGAAATATCAACCTCACACGTCACTACCCCCTATAGATATAAGGGCCTTCCAGTGGGTTTTGCACTTTGTGATTATGACAATTGCAATAAGATGCTAAAAGTGACTATTACTGCAGAGAATAGGCTCTGAGTGTTACCTCATTACAATATGAATCACAGTGTCACATCCCTGATTGAGCACAGTTTTCCTGGTCTGGAGAGGCTGGGTGCAGGTAGTGCCCATCTCACACCTCACACAAGCATTAGTATGTATTCACTGGCACCTGGCATGGTGAGCAGAGAGAACTCAACAAAAGAAAGGTGACTACAAACAAGTGTAAGGTGCTATGGAGGATATCTGCCTAAACAAACAGTGTGAGTGTAAATTACGTTAGAGATCAGAGACGTTACTTTAAATTCCTGATCCCCAATGCAAAATCTGAATCAGAATTCCCACCTAGGCTGCTTTCACATTGCGTATTTTTAGGATCCGTGGCTGTCCGTTGTAAAACGGACAGCCACAGATCCAATTTGGCCCCCATGTATGTCTATGGGCACGAATCGGATCGGATTTGCCCTTAATGGCATCCAATTTTGTCGGATCCGATTCTGTCCGATTTTTGGGCACAGCGGACCAAATCGGACACAATTGGATCCGACATGATCCGCGCCCATTAACATGAGGGCCTATGGAGCACAGGTCCGGGAAAACACAGGATTGTTTCTCGAACCCAATTTCAGTGTACTGAGCACGCTCAGTACACTAAAACTGCTCCTAACCATCTAATTTCACTTCCGCAATGTATATATACATT
This sequence comes from Allobates femoralis, assembly GCA_033576535.1. NCBI lineage: Eukaryota > Metazoa > Chordata > Amphibia > Anura > Aromobatidae > Allobates > Allobates femoralis. The sequence continues at coordinate 143,775,561 of JARQOC010000007.1, forward strand.
GCGGAAGTGAAATTAAGTGAAAGCAACTGTTAAAAATAAAAAAAATCTATTCTCACCTTTCCAGCGATCCCAAGATGTCCGACATCTTTGGATGCTAACAGGACCTGGCATTACGTCATAACCCAATCAGCTGATCAGGTCACATGACCGGTTACCGCTGTAACCGGTCATGTGACCGATGATGCTGATCGGGTAGCTCCGCCCAGCCAGGTCCTGTTAGCATTCAGAGATAGATGCCGACGTCGGGGGATCGCTGGAAAGGTGAGAATAGATTAATTTCCATTTTTTTTTTTTTCAAAAATCTTTATTAACTTCATACACAAAAAATTTTTTACATGTCTCCATAGTAGTATACATTATTTCGTAATAAGAATAGGTGTATACACCATATAAGAACAATCTCCAAGTTCGAGTCATAAGAAATAAAAAGGAGTGCACTCGTATGAAGGATATACCCAGAATAAGGCTCGCCTCTTATGTAACTTGGCGAAGTCAGAAATAGTAAAACACACAAGGCAGATATATCAGTAACATAGCCATATAGGATTAATAAGATTGAAGGCAACACAGTTATATGAACAATTTTGATAGATATAGCAAAAGTGGGGAAAGTAGGAGTAGATTAGAAAAAGGTATAAGAGGGGGGAAAACAGCAGGGTGGGTGATGAGGAAAGGTTCCCGGGTCCCGCCTACTCCGAGATCCCCGCGAACTCAGGGGACTCCCGGAACAATAGCCAGCCTTGCCATATCTGGAAGTATCTGTCGACCTGAGGGTGAGAGTGGGCAGACAGTTTCTCCATTCTGCATATGTAATCCATCTCTTCAACCCAAGTCAAGATGGAAGGGCAGAGAGATGTACGCCACTTCCTTGGTATGATAGATCTGGCGGCCGTGAGACAATGCCGCAGTAGGCCTGATTTGAGTTTTTTGAAAGAGCCCGGGATCATAGACAGTAACCCTATCTGTGGGAGGCATGGCACGTTGTCCCCCATGATAAGGTTATATAGATCAAAAACCTTTTGCCACAGAGCCAATATAGGTGGGCAGTACCACCAAACGTGAAGAGCCGACCCCACCTCAACTCCACATCTCCAGCATAATTCGGACCTATCAGGAAACACTTTCTTAATCTCCCGGGGGCATCTGTACCATCTGGTTAGCAGTTTAAAGTTCGTCTCCTGAGCTTTGCAAGCCATAGAAAGTTTATGTGTACAGAAAAAAGATTTACTCCAGTCCAGATCCTCCGTCTCACCTCCCAGCTCCCGCTCCCATTCCAAGATATACCACATTGACCTCCGTGTCTCGGTGGTCGTGAGATGAGCATAAACCCTGGAGATCATATGAGGGGGAGCAGAGTCTGACAGAAGCAAAGATTCGTAGGGAGAGCAAGTGTCCCCAAGGACGGACGGACCCCCAAGGGCAGAGACAAAGGACCTGACCTGGAAGTACTCGAACCAGTGTACAGGCCTATTGGAGTCTGGTGAGGCGAAGGAAGTTAGAGGGGGCATATCTCCAGTACCCAAGAAGGCCTGGGAGAGGCGAGGTCTATCTGATGCATTCCAGACAAAAAATTGGGGCACCTGCAATCCTGGTGGAAAGTCTGGGTTGTCGAATATTGGCGTCATGGGTCCCTTTAAAGGTGAGATAGAGAACTGTCGGTTAAGCGTATCCCAAGTTCCTAGCAGGTCCCGGGTCACATGGGAAATTGAGAGGGTCTGAGGGCGGGCAGAATGTTTTATCCATGGTAGTGAAGTGAGGGACCACTCCATTATGTCGCCCTCCAGTCGGACCCATTGTTTAGTATCATGTCCGTGGAACCAGTCCGATAATCTCGTGAGGAGGGCCGCAGCGTGGTAGAGGCGAAAGTCAGGGAGTCCCGCGCCCCCCTCCTTCTTGGGTCTGGTCAAGATTTTGTACGATAGTCTCGGTTTACGACGCTTCCAGATGAATTTTGTACATGTCCGTCGTAGTTGCAGAAAGAAGGATTGGGGGAGTGCTATTGGTAACGCCTGAAATAGGTATAGGAGTTTGGGAAGAATATCCATTTTCAGGACATTAATACGCCCGAACCACGATAGAGAACGGCATTCGAAGGAGTCTAGATCGGAGATGACCTTGAGCAGTAAAGGTCGGTAGTTCAAATCAAACAAGAGAGAAGTATCTCCCGTGAGATGTATACCTAGATATGATAGAGAGGGGGCGCACCATCTGAAAGGAAAATTATCCTTTAGTCGTTGAACATTGGTCTGCGACAAGTTGACATTCAGTAGCTCAGATTTTGTGAGATTAACTCGAAAATTGCTAAGCCTGCCGTACACCTCAAACTCCCTGAGTATATTAGGGATCGATATCTCAGGATCTGTGACGTATACTAAGAGATCATCCGCGTACAGAGCAAGCTTGTATGTGCGACCTCGTACTTCTATTCCATGTATGTTTGGGTTTCGACGTAGTGCATTGGCCAGGTGCTCCATTACCAGGGCGTACAGGAGGGGGGAGAGGGGACAGCCCTGTCTCGTACCATTACGAATACGGAAGGGTTCTGATAGTACCCCATTGCATCTAACTTTAGCAGTGGGATCTGAGTATAATGACATTACTTTACTCCGAAATGTAGGTCCCAATCCTACACCCACTAAGGTCTTCTCAAGGAACTTCCAATCCACTCTATCGAAAGCTTTTTCCGCGTCGACTGATAGAATGCATGAGGGTTGTTTAGAGTTCTTGACATGGGAGATCAAAAGCAAGGACTTGATGGTGTTGTCTCTAGCCTCTCTACCCGGGACGAATCCCACCTGATCGTCATCTATCAGTCGAGGCAGAAACGGGCCAATCCTATTAGCTAACGCCTTGGCAAAGAATTTCACATCTACGTTAATAAGTGAAATAGGTCGGTAGCTAGCACATGCCTCCGGATTTTTGCCAGGTTTCGGAATAACAGTGATTGTGGCCTCTAAAGCTTGTCTAGGGAACGGATTGGTGAGTGAGATTGCGTTAAAAACCTTAGTCAAGAAGGGTAGTAGAGGAGCCATGAATTTTCGGTAGAATTTGACCGTAAAACCGTCTGGGCCTGGGCTGCGGTTTGATGGGGTAGATTCGATTATGTGGGAAATCTCCATTTCGGTAAAAGGTGTGTCTAGTTCCCCGGCTATCTCCTCCTGCAGCCCCGGCAAGGCACTGTCAGTCACATAGTCTTCCAGCGAGACACCTGGTTCTTCCACAGAAGCAGGTGTTTTCATATCATGAATATTGTAGAGGTCGTGGTAATATTGACGAAATGTGTCGGCAATCTTGTTGGGATGACATACTTTTTTGTTTTGAGATCATATTGATGGGATGAAAGAGCTTGTCGTTTTGGGTCTTAGGTATCTGGCTAATGGGCCGCCACATTTGTCTGCAAACTCATAGAAATAATGGTGTGCCCGCTCTCTGTACCTCAGGTAAGCCCGGTCTAAGCAGCTCCGGAGGTCCCCTTTGATTTTGTTTAATTGGAGAAGTAAGTCTTGTGTGGGGGAGGTCTTATGGGCCTGTTCCAAGTGGTGAATTTGAGAGAGTAGATTCTCGATATTGCTGGATCTGAGCTTTTTCAATCTAGAACCCTCCCGAATCAGGACCCCTCTTAGTACACATTTAAGTGCTTCCCATTGGAAGGGGAGAGGCGTAGAGTCCCCCACGTGGTTATTGAAAAACTCAGAGATCGTGGACGTAATTGATTTGGAGGTCTCTTCGTCTGTAAGGAGATCAGGGTTCAAAGTCCACTGCCATGGGCGGGAGGGAAAGTCAGGTGGGTTGAGCGTTAAGAAGATTGGAGCGTGGTCAGACCACACCATCGGTCCAATCGAAGCAGTCGGGTCAAAAGATAGTAGTCTGTGGCTCACAAGCAGGTAGTCTATCCGGCTGTAAGTCGAGTGAATGGGTGAGTAATAAGTGTAGTCTTTTTCGCCCGGATGTAGTAGTCTCCAGCAGTCGACCAGTCTAAGACCATGCATGGTACCCTGAATTGCACGAATTTGTGCGGCAGAGATTACCGATTTGCCAGAAGAGGAGTCTAGATTCTTATCCATAGTTAAATTGAGGTCTCCACCGGCAATTATGGAGCCCTGGGCAATTTTCTCTACCTTTTTCAGGTATTTTGCACAAGTCTCAGCCTGTCCTCTGTTAGGTAAGTATAAGTTAGCAATGGTGTAAATGTGGTCAAAAATTTTAAGAGTCAGCGTTTGGAATCTACCCTTGGTGTCCGTCTCTTCTCCCAGAACCGTGTGCACTAGGGATTTGTGGATGGCTATGCTTACACCCTTAGAACGTGCCTCGGGATTTGGGGAGTGGTACCACGAGGTATAGTATCGACTCCTCACATCCGGGAAACTCCCAGTTTTGAAGTGGGTCTCTTGTAGTAACAGGAGGTGTACCCCCATCTTGTGGAACCTGTGGAGGAGCTGCGTCCTCTTTTGTGGGATATTAAATCCCCTAACGTTCAGCGAAGCTATTTTAAAGGGCGGCATGTCCCTCGGTCGCAGAGAAAGCGTGTGGGCCCCTGAAGGCTCGCGGGTCTCACCGGCGCGGGGGACCACGGGCGGTTGTTGGTGAGGGACGGAAAAGCAGAGGTGTTGGAAAGGTCAGGGGTAAGAAAAAGAGAAAGAAAGAGAGAGAAAAGTAGCAAGAAAAAGAGAAAAGAAAAAGCCCTCTGATAGGAGGGTTAGGTCCTTGATCCTAGGTCAAGGACAGGTAAGACTCTGATAGTCCGTTAAGCGGGACTAACGAGTCGGCCTGCAATGCAGGTGTCCTACTGGGAGAGTTGACCGAACGATCACGGGATAAACGGTTTCCCGGGGTCAACCCAAACCCGACACAGTATATTATCGTAAACATAAGAAGCAGTATTTAACAGAGTAAGCAACCTCAGATCAATACCATTGAAAAGAGTGCAACAAATTAGAGTAGACTGGGCAGTAAGCAGAGCCCTACTTATGCAATGCCAGCAGTATATACTTTTTCTCAAGGAGCAATGAGAGGAATGGTAACATATAAACATTAAAGCACATATCTATACAATCCACTGCGTCCCAGAGTTAAACATAACAATAGGTACTCACAGCAAGTCAGTCAGGGTAGGAAACTGACTTAAGCTGAAGCACATTTTCAGGATATACCCGTCACCTGAAAATAAAAGTAGCTCAGGAGATTTGGAGAGGTAAAGAGGGGAGGGTTGGGGGGAGGTGGGGGTGGGAGGAGGGAAGGGGTAAGCGATTAGGAAGGGGGGAAGGGTTATCCAACGGTAGGACCTATGGGAAAACTGAAAAACAAAGTAAGACATCATTCAAACTCATGTCTCCATATTTGAATATTAGGGTCCTCTCAGATCCTGTTGGTAAAAAGGAGATAGTGGGGGGTGAGGGAGGAAAGATGGGGGGATGGGGGCAAGTAGGAAGGAAAGGAAGAAGGTGGGGGAAGAGGGAAAAGGGGGGAGGCATTTAGTAGTAAAACCTCAGAGTACTGTTCAAGACTCAGCTGGGTAAGGACGTAAGGAGTCTCGACGGTTTGATCTTCGGGGTAATGGTCGCCTTCCTCTCTCGTCTCCGCCTCGGGTATTCACCAGCGGATTAGATGGCCAGTCCAGGATGACGATGTCGGGTAGATCCAGGGTCTCCGTAAATGATGGTAGATCTCTGGGATCCCTGAGGACCACCATTCCGCTCTGCTGCTTGACTTGAAGTTGAAAGGGGTATCCCCATGAGTAGGTTAGACCTTTGTCCCGGAGGGCGTCAAGGACCGGTCTCAAGGCTCTTCGTTTAGTCAGGGTGATTCTAGATAAGTCTGCCAGTAGATGGATTTCCGCTCCGTCAAAGTCTATGGGGCCTTTGGTTCTTGCCCTTCTCATTATTTCGTCTTTGAGGCTATACATGTGGAGGCGGCAGATAACATCCCTTGGGTTATTAGGGTCAGCAGAGCGGGGGCGCAGAGCCCTATGAACTCTGTCAAAGGCGATGGTAGAATCTGCTGGTCTATCAAGAATGATATTGAAAATACCTTGCAGAGTAGGGCTAAGGTCAAGCGGTCCTGTAGCCTCTGGGAGACCCCGTACCCGAATGTTATTACGCCGGTCACGGTTCTCGGAGTCCTCTAGTTGATTAAAAATGAATGCGAGTTGTTCGGTATGTAGATCCATTAATCTCTGTTGTTCTGAGAGTCGGCTAGATTGTGAGGATACAGAAGCCTCTATGTTATCTACCCTTTCTGTTATCTGAGACACCGAGGTCTGGAGGCCCTGGATTTCAGCTCTACATAGGGATTCCAAACGGGAGATGTAGCCCTCCATATCTTCTTTGGTGGGAATCGCTGCCATTCTGTGTTGTAGATCTCTCAGTTCACACAGCATTGTATCTGATTGTGTGGGGCATGATGATAAGCCTGAGTGTTGAGGGGTTGAGAGTGCCTGTGCTCCATCTCCTACTGTCACATCTAGTATCCCAGAGTTAGATTCTTCTTGGGAGTGAGCTGGGGGATGGTGAGATGATGTCCCCGTGCTTTCACTAAAGAATCTTTGAATGCCTCTGTCTCCCTGTGCGGCTGGTAGGCCCGGTGGTGCTGGGGATGCCCTCCTACTTCTGGATCTCATGTTTAACAGCAAGGAAGAGGTATCAATATGAAGGGTTAATGCCTTGGATGGTGAGCGGGAGGCGATAACACGTGCTCGGGAGCGCTGTGCACTGAGGGGAGTAGTAGTAGCTGTAATTGTGCAGAGGCTAGGTGTGCACTTCCCCAGAGTTAATCCAACAGCGTGGAAGGAGAGGGAGCGTAATTTAGAAAAGAGATAGGTACTTAGCTGTTAAAGTTCCAAGTGTCCCGCTCCTCCACAGTGCGGTTCCTCCAGGAATCCTCCTGTGACTATGTGCCCCAGCGATCTTAAGCTGAAGTAGGTCTCTGGAGATGTCCTCACCGGTCGTCACCTCCGTCTGGCAAGTAGAAGGCTGAGTCACTGCTTTCCCGCCGCCGTCTTCATGGAGCCGCGGCCATCTTGGGGAATGCGAGGCGTCTTGGAAAGAGCGGGCTCCGGATCCAGGTGCGGGTTTCTCAGCCCGGAGAGACAGGCAGGAGGTGTCAGGGGTGGTGGGTAGGAGTAGGGTCAACGGAGGTTGCCGTTCTGGTGAAATTGTGTCGGGAATCAGGCGAAAAACCCCGGGAACCGACGGAGCACTCAGCAGATGCGACCGTCCAGTTCCATCGCTAGGCCACGCCCCTTAATTTCCATTTTTAACCCTTGCTTTTACTTAAATTTCACTTCCACAATGTATATATACATTGTGGAAGTGAAATTACCACGCACAGCTCTTCCTGTGTCCGGACCTGGACACAGAAATAGGTCTCCTCCTGCGGTGTCCATTCCTGTCCATGGGGTCCTGCAAAAAGTAGGATCCCACGGATAGGAAAAAATACGCTATGTGAAACCAGCCTTACATGAACCATTTATAATACTGAGGTCTTCTAATGGGATAAGGCGACTTTGGTTGTTCCCCTCCAGTATCAAGACTTGGGTGCAACTGGTACTAGTATGGCGACCTTCTCAATGGAAAACCATTTCAAAGATTACCATGTATAAATCATTATTTAATGATGATACGCTTATGAAAACAATAGATCAAATTCGCTGGAAATATACAACAAAAGAAGCATACATAAAAACATAAAATGTAACATTCTTAGAACTTTGCCCCAAGGTCTACTTTATGCCCCCAAACTATCTCTATGTGTCCCTGCCGATTCATAGTGCATTCCTAAGCCTCCCTGTCTGAGCCAAAAGTCTCACAATTTGGCATGTAAATGAGGCAGTGACTGGTCTTTAGGGTCGTTCTTTCGGTGTCCATGGCCGCCTTCCTTCCATGGTTATCATGCCCCGGTGGGAGGGAAAACCTAATGTACAAGCGCTTTGTCCCTCATTTTCCTGCACGTCCATCTGTCTTTCTTGTCCTGCACATTGAACTCTTCTTGTGGGTGTAGTTGGCCGGCTTCATCATTCGCAGTGCGTGCACATGCTCTGTAGGCGGTAAGTGTGCGGTGTGCTGCTATGCTATACATCCAAAATAAGAGCACAATGCACAGGACAGGTAAGACAGACAGCCAGGAGGGAGAAAGCGCTTGTACATTAGGTTATCACACCCACCGTGGCCCCGCGTGACGTCTCTACCGGCAGCACAGAAACAGTGGCAGCATGGGAGGTGAGTACAAGGTTTATCATTTTCAATGGAGGAAACAAGTGGAATCGGAAGGATTTGCCCTAGTAATGGATAACCCTTTAAATAAATTTGGTAAATTTGAAATTCTTGCATTAATTCCTTTGTCTGATTTACCGTAAGTAGGTTAAGCATTGTATATAAACTGTAAAATGGCTGGAAAATCAATAACATAATAAAGTTATTAAGGTAACTGGAAATGCTCAGCTTAAAGGTAAAGGGTTGTGGAAGTCACAACCTCTATTACTGCAAGCAGTGAAAGGGGTCAATCCATGCCAATGTGTTATAACAGACAGAATGGATCGTGATTCAATCGTCGACGCGTTTCACAGAATAGATATCTCATTCATCAGGTCAAAATCACATATGACGGTAATGTGATTTCTCGTGATGAAAGAGATATCCATTCTGTGAAACATGTCAACAAAATTGATCGCAATCTAAAATTTCTACATTTTGTTTCTTGCATAGCACCGCGGTTTAACCCCTTTCTCTTCAAAGTTACATTTTTGTCTATGGCAGTGGACAGTGACCAGATTCCTCCATGTGTCTAGTCTGTAGGAGGTAAGGAATGGTTTTGATCTATCCAATCCTTCACATTTGCTGGTTCTAAATGTCACCAGTTTGGTTAAAAAAATCCATGTGGCTCCTCATATGAATGAGAACAGAAGAGCAAACATGAAACCACACTGTGGGGGCCACTCTATCAGGGGCTAAAGCCACACAGGTTTTCATTCAAGGAAATATTTTGGTCTAACCGTGACTTTACGTGAAAATATTCTGAAAATTCCAGCAAAATATTAATTACTCACAACAGGATAATTTAATTTATATTAGGCTGTGGTCACACATGCCAGCGTTTTTGCTCTTGATCCATTTTTGGGAAATTTGTTCCTTTTTTTTTCTAAGTCCAAATAACGGTCCGTTAACGGATGGGGCACTTTATGGGTCATTCCGTTTTTGAAGACCTCTTCCCAGGGTCCAAAAAACGTTGCAAGCAACGTTGTTGGGTGCTAGAAAAAAAAGGATAGTTTTTTGGTAACATGGGGCCCTATGGGAAACGGATCCATTAACAGATGTAACATATAGGCACCATCCGTTAACGGAGCCAGTATTACTAGCATTTTTTGCCAAAAAATGGCTAAGTCCAAAAAATGCAGAGCAGCACAGGAGGCTCAAAAAACACCCCAAAAAAACGATTTGATAAACCGAAGCACTCTGAAAAACGGATTGGCCACAGTGAACACAGCCTTAATCATATTGTCTTAGGTGATAACTATACTATTTTTTCAATTATATTTTGGCTTGTCATGGGTTAGAAAAAAAAAGCTCCCCTCCAAAAAAATAAGTGCTGCCCCCCCCATACCCCCCAAAAAAGATTTCTTCAAATAAAGAAAAGGACCATTAGCTCATGAGCTTTGATGACCGATCAACACTATGAAATAGAACGTTTAAGGACCCACTGAAATCTGACAATCTACAGTCTGCTATAGGGTCCTGACCCTGAAGAATAGAAGTTTGAACAGGTTGAATATTTAAAGAGGTTATCTGGGGTTTTCATTAAAAAAAAATTGGGTCTAAACACTAACAGGCAGATAGCTGCCACCAACCTGCCTGTTGTTTCCGTCACCATTCACTGTTGTTAACCCCCGGCACAGAGCGGACACAGACCAGGGCGGGGTAAACACAGAGCAGAGCAGCTTTTCCGCTCTTCCCTGTGAAGTGGGTGCATAGTTGACATCATGCTGATTGACAGCTGGCTCCTCACTACCTGATTTAGGGAGCCGACTGTCAATCAGCGTGACATCGGCCGTGTGCCCATCTACAGAGCGAAAACGCTACCCCTCTGTAGACGTGACAACAGCGGAAGTGGCAACATCGCTGACAGGAGCTGTCTGTGACCACTCCATGTTGGCGGTGAACGGTGACGGGCACAACAGGCAGGTATTTGGCAGCTATCTAACTGTTAGTGCTTAGGCACAATTTTTTTTTTTTATAATTCCGGATAACTCCTCTAACTATCTGATCCTATTGTATCTATCATCGATACATGACATCAAGGACATTAGGTCCACCATACAGCTGACAATCTGATAAGTATTGTGACCTCCCAACTCACCGGTGGACACAGACAAAAAAGGGCCCTGTGCAATAACAGAATACGGGCCCTTTGAAGTCCAAACATTCATCATAATGCATAATTACACTTGTTTTGGAGGTGGAAATGGGCCCTTCTTACCTCTTTGACCTCTGTGCTACTGCACAGATTGTACCAATGATACGTTTATACTTATCCCACCTTCTTTAACCGACTTAACACCACAGTTTTCTGCTTTCAGGTTGTGTTCAGTTTGAACTGGACAGAACCTGATTCGATTTTGCCCCCATGTGTCCCTATGGTGCCGGATTGGTCCTATTTGGCCATCTGGTTTTGTTGCTTTTGTCCCTGATCCGATTTTGTCCGGGTATGCATCGGGCACAGAATCGGAGTCACCATCTTTTATTGGCTCCAGTACAAAAATCGGGCAAAATTGGTTCCTCCCGAATCCGGAGCGATCCTGTGCCCATAACTTGCGAGTGTATGGGTGCCGGATCCATTAAAAAATTGGATAAACTAATCGTATCCCGGATCCAATGAACATCACAGCGCTGTCTCTGAAATGCTGCCACACACATTCAGCACCATGGACAGCAGTATTTCAGAGACACGATTGAATGATCAGCACAATGGAGAGCAGCACTGCTCACACGGGCCAAACGTTCAGCACCATGGAGCGAAGCAGAAACTGAATCCTGCAAAAAACAGGACGGAGGGCAGATTTACCCACACTTGCTGCTCATCCTGTGCTGTCAGGTTCTGTCTGGTGGATCCTGCAAAACATTGGACAGAATCTGACAGCTGACAACCATGGTGTGAAGCTGGCCTTTGACACTTTATGTTCTGGAGATAAGGGTCAGGTAGTCTGAACTTAAACATTTGACCCTGCCCCTACCAATAGTGTCTTCGCTGTCTAGTGAAAATAAGAATATCACTCAAAAGGGAATATGGAAGTGTTTCCAACAAAAGTCAACAGATCACGTTAAAACACATGCAATTGTATGTATTTTTTCGATGAGCTATCGCCTACGGGAAATTCAAATTTAAAATTCAGCCAAACTGTCCCATAAGAAATGTTACTAAATCTTATCCACACGCTGAGGAGAAAGTCTGCGGTGGAAACTGACCATTGCTGCAAATTTTACATGTGCGGTTTGCCAGCTTAAGCATTCATATGTTGCAAATCTGCAGCATTTCAGCACTGTAATGTCAACCATTTGGTACAGATTTTGCTCCTGCGATTTTGCTGCAGAATCTACACCGTGAATGGTGGATCAGTCTAGTGGAACTGTATCCAAAGGGAAAACAGATATGTAAAAGCCCCCCATAAACAATAGACTAAAGCCGGTCAAACCCATTGGTGTCAGAAGGACCGGCTAACAGCCTTAAGCCCTCCACACACACATTAGCCAATTGTTGGGTGAACCCACCAATATCAATGTGTTTGACTGATAAACCAATGGTAATGTCGGCCGCAAACAATTGATTGTTGGGTGAGTTAAGGATCTGGCGTGTACGATTTCAGGCTCATGTGTATGGGAGAGATGGCTGCCAGACTAATGACTGGCTGAACCATTTCTCTGATGGCAGACATATAATGTGTCCAATAAAGATAGCGGCACTCGGTAAAAAATGCTTCTTTATTACACAAAATTAAAAAATGTATTGCATGCATGCAGAGCTGGGGGAGGGATCAGTTGTGAGCCTGCCAGGACTATGGCCATTTCACGCATGAGCGCTTCTATGAGTCCAAGGGTTGAACCCACAGAAGCCCATATGCATGAAACAGCCGTAGTCCCGGGAGGCTCACAGCTGCACCCACTCCCCAGGTCATGCATGTACTGCATGTAAGTTTTTAACTTTTGCCGCTATCTTCATTGGACTCATCAGTATATTCTCGGCTCTCGGACATTCGTCTGGCACCTCCGGATACTTTACCCTATTATGACAACTAAAGTGGAATTCAAGATAGGGTATGTCCATTTTATTTCCTTTCATCATCCAATTATGGTGGTACAGGTGTTTGCCCAAGTGTTCTCGACATAGATATCTAATATGTATGACGGCCTTTGTGTGTATTTCGGATTCCCGACTCTTGCCCTACAGATGAGGATCTGACTTGTTGTATTTCAGCAGACGTTCTTTTTGTTCTCTCTGGAGATAAGGTTCTGCCAGAGGATTCCGGTGGTGAGTTTCTCACATGGAACATAGGAGAGATTGACCAAGCTGTGTGATCCTGTGTATGTGGTAGTCAGGAGAGATAGCTGTCTGAACAATTATGAGAAAAATGTAGAGTTACAAGTTTTCCGACAATTTCACGGTAATTCACCATGCAGGGTACAGAATGATGGTTAGACATAATCAGGACACTATGTACTTTGCTAATTCAAGAATCATGTCTCCTCCTTGCCCCCCTTATTTTTAGCTAAGAATGTCCTAACTTTTTCCATGGTCCGCCGTGGAAACACGTAGTGGTATAGTAAAGGTAATTCAATCTGTGACCCTTGTGCTGTAGTGCTTCTATACTAATCAAATCCTACTATAATATCATATCCCCATCCGAGGGTTAAGGAGCAGCTTATGTGGGTTCATTGCTCACTAACTGAAGGACCTGCGGTGACATAGCGCATCGTCAGCGGTCACATGATCGGCCCCCATTGAATCACCTGACCGGAAGAAGGAGAGCAACAAGGACACTCAAACCGGTGGTGCCTGTGGAACGCTTACACCGAGGTGGTGCAGGGTTGGCCCAACCTCAAAAGGTGAGGGCAAACCCATATTAAATTGAAAGACCCCCACTAGACCACCAAGTATTGCTCATAGATGTGCTTTCGCTAAACAATTATATTTTACCTATTATGAGGTAGTCAGGAGAGATAGCTGTCTGAACAATTATGAGAAAAATGTAGACTTACAAGTTTTCAGGGCAATTTCACGGTAATTCACCACGCAGGGTACAGAATGATGGTTAGACATAATCAGAACACTATGTACCTTGTCTAATTCAAGAATCATGCCTCCTCTTGCCCCCTTTTTTTTTAGATAAGAATGTCCTAACTTTAATCCAATATTGTATCAGGCAAGTGCAATATTATACACAAGTGTTATTCTGTGATATGATCTGAAATAAAGGGAACACTGAGGTGTATTTATCTTGGAACATCTTGATTATCTTAAGTGTTCTACAAGAAAACCGGCCATCCATGGTGAGCACTGTACAGCCTATTATTAGAAGATGTAGAGAGTCATTAGAAAACACGACAGAGGTGTGGTATGTGACAAGATATGACATCAGTACTTTGCATTTATTTACACTTCTAAGCTCTACAGATAGATATTACCAGCAACTTAGACAAAAGAATTTCTTTACTCAGTCACCACTTGCTCACTCGTCTCTTGTTACCCATTGTATCATGGAACAATATATTTTTTTAAACACTTTATTTTTTACTTTCCTTTAGGGCCCGTCACACTTGGTGACGTTCCAGCGATCCCGACAACGATACGACCTGGTAAGGGATTTCTGGAACGTCGCTACGTGGTTGCTAGTGAGATGTCAGTCAGATCTACTCAACGCCGCAGCAACGATATGGTGTCCTGTATAACGACCTCGGCGGTGTTGGGACCCTGTCACACAGCAGCTAGTCTGATGACTCAGACCTACGTGGCTGAGCTCTGAGTCGCCAACGAGGTCGTTGTTAAGGTATCAAACACACCGATTCATGCTGCCCAGCGGGAGCCTGACGATCAAAAAATGGTCCAGGCCATTCCGACATGATCGGCGATGTCACAGCGGGGGCCCGGTCGCTGCTACGTGTCAAACATTAGCGAGATCGCTGGCGTCTCAAAACCTGTGATGAAACAGTGATCTCGCTATGTGTGATGGGGGCTTAAGGATCATCTATGACCTTCAGTCATTAGTTTTGCATTTACTCAAAGACAATGGTGTGCGCACCTTAGAGGACGGCTTTACAGCGGCACATAGCAAAATTGCTAAATAACCAGAGGGTAATGATGCCTTTGGACTGTGTTTTAAAATATTAAAATTAAATCACTTTTAATTAAATAAATAAAAATTTTTAAACTTTTACAGTAGGTCTATGGCCACCACACCACCATAGAACCACTGTAAAAGTTTTCAGCAGCATACACTGTACGCAAATGGCGTAAGCACCAGGTACAGCTCCTCATTGAGGATGCTGCCCTGTACCTGTTGCTTACGAACATTACGTACTGTACTCCAGCACAGCCAGGAGCCGCTGCCTGTCTTTTCAATTACATAAAGCCAACAAAAGCCGGCAATACAGTAAATATAGACATTAACTCTTCACATGTCGAACTATGTGGGGAACATGTCTGTAGAGGAGGTGAGCACTCCCTACAGACATGTTGCCCACATCTATTAACAACATTAACCCTTTGTTCATCCCTGCGGCAGCAGGGATGAACAAAGCAGCCGGCAACCGGATTGCACATTATGAGCAATCCGGTTACCGGATGCGGCTTAAGAGACACATTTTTAATGCAAAATGTGTCTGAATGAACATGTGATTACCGCATCCAAATCTGGATGTGGTAACCGCATTTTCATTACTAAATGTGACCCTAGCCATACTCATCACCGAACGTTGAACCAAGTGTTCATGTTTGTTTAAGGCTAGGGTCACACTAGCGCTAGGAATGTGTTCAGGGGGGTTCCATTAAAAAGATAGAATCTGGCAGCATTAACGTGGTGTAACTGTAATGGTAACTGTGCCTTAACTGTGCCAATACAATCCTATGTCAAATGCCTGCATGTTAGTGCCGGAGTTTGAAATCTCGCACTATTTCTAAGCGTATCACATGATGCGTGCTTCTGTGCTATGTGATGCGCTTAGGAATAGCCTAATGGAAAGAGCGGAGAAAGCCGCTACCAGACAACTCAAGTGACTTCTAGAAAACAAGAAGGTCTGGCGTTTAGGTTAGTAATTGCCCTAGACATCATCTGTCAGGGAGTGTCGGGAGGCCTCTATACACATTAGATTATTGGATAATCCCACTAATATTGGCATGTTCAGATCACTTTCTTCTAATGTTTACTCTCCTTTTTGTTAAGGCTTACATCTCCTCAAACTGTAGTCTAGACACAATGAAGTCAAGACCAGGTTGACTTTATCACATTTGATTAGCAGTAAAAACCTCTGGAGCGATTCCCTCTCCACCGATCCTGCCAAAATAAATGGTGTGAAGACTTAATCCAAGAATGATGGAAATGGGATGTTGGCAAAGTAGAACACAAATATGGGCCTATTTTTTTTATTAACATCTCTACTCAATTCTATGTAAACTTCTATTATGAATATGCAAATATACTTTAGAGCACTGCTTCAGCGGTTAGTTTGTTTTTCAGTGCTAGAGTGGTGCTTTAAATGTAAGCCCCCTATCCCTGGTCAAGTATTCACCTTCGGTGTCTTCATGTCTTATGGTACCTTTACACGCCGCTAAAGGATGGTGGAAACAACCGGGTAGATGAGACAAATGTATCTTGCACCGCCAAATTAACCCGTGGTCGCGGCGTGTAAAGACAGTTGTTGCCACCCGTCACTTGAGGCACCTGTTTCAGAGCAGAGCTCAAAAACAGGTTGATTTCAAGGCGATGGTTACGGCCTGTATCGGCGTGTAAATAAGGAACAGGAGGGTTGTTTCGACACCTTGCTATCTACCTGGGGCGTGACACAGGCTCCGGGTTACCGCGCCCCATCAGCGATCATTGGTGGAAGCTCCTGCGTTACGATTGGTAGACGCTGCATAGGGTGGCATATTTAAGGAGCTGACCAGTCACACTACACAATTGCTCGAGCGTCATGTATTAGTCAGCCTCCTGCGCTGGCTGGCCAATCATGATGCTATTGCATTGTCCTATCAGCGTACGGAATTCTCGTAATCCGCAATCCTATGTGTTGTCCCTGCTGCCTTTGTTCCGCTCATATTACCTTGCTATAGCGGCGTGTAAATGAGGTAAGGTGAGCTACAGAAGGTAACTTGTGGCACCCGGCGGTGTATCCAGAGATAGATGTAACCTACTGTAGCGCATCTTGTTGCGGCGTGTAAAGGCGGTGCGGGTACCGTTTTCAACCATTTGTGGGTGCTCGTGCACGTGAAGCACCCGGTTGTTTCCACCATCCTGTAGCGGCGTGTAAAGGTACCATTACTGTTGCCACTCTGGTCCTGTGGTGCCATCTCGGGCCTGTACCTTCTGACTAGCTGCAAGTCAGGAGTTACATAACAATCTCCCAATGCACCTTTATGAGAGTCAGAATGAGGCTCTCATTGAGATGTATTGAGTTGTTACCTCCGGCGCACTCCATGAAACACTGGAGCTGCTGGTATATCACAAGTCCCCACAGGCCAGCTTGAAAAAGGTGAAGCCGTCAGAAGGTGAATATCAGACAGGGATCAGTGGAATTAGATTTAAAGCACCACTCCAGGGTGCATTTAGATGACAGTATTAATTGGGCCGAAATAGGAACGCAATGCTAGGACTCACTGTGGTTCTCTTGACCTGAGCGTGACAGTTGCGTTGAAATATACAAAAAAGGGAGAAAAAAGCTCACTATTTCATGAATTTTGGTGATCATGCGCCATTAAGTGAATTTAGTACACTGAACCGGCAATAGAAGAAAGACAGGTTATGGCGGCTTCAGTTACTGAAATGCAGTATATGAAGCTGTCAGGCTTAAGTCAAGAATGATTGGATTTCTAAAGAGGCGATGTCGGTGCCGCCGGGAGGTCGCCTGGTTTCAGAGCAGTGTTCTGAAACCAGGCGACTGATCTGGGGCAATGTGCACACATCGCCCCATGTAACCGGCCGCCGGCGAGCTGACAGGTGATGGTCCTTCATCGCCGCAAGGGTTTTCAGACACCCCGGCGGCGATGCTGTCTGTCAGCTCGCCAGTGCAGGGTTGGAGATGTCGCCCATGTAAATGGGGGACGGCGACGCTGGCGGGGTGCCAAAACGTGCGCGCACTTGCCAGTCGCCGCCGACATCCCCAGACCCATCGCCAGGTGTGACGAGGCCTTAACAGACCTGCAAAAGATGAAGAATAATGAGTCCGCCACTCTAAAAACAACCTAGGTCTACTTAGGCCGGCTTCACACCACTTTTTTTTGCTGTCAGGCTGCGTCCGGTGTTTTGCTGGATGCACCGGACACATCCTGACAGCTCCGGAGAAAACGGAACCGGAGGGTTAATATGCCCTCCACTCCTATTTTCTCCCAGAATCGGTACTGCACAGGGAGCTAGCCACAGTTCTGATATTTCAGCCGGGAGCTCTCTAGGTGCTGAAGTTCAGCGCTAGGTGCCACTGAACTTCAACAACCGGCATCCGATTTTAGGGGGCCCCATGTTAGGGGGCACCGTATGGCACCAGATCCGTGCAAATCCGGCAGGATCTGATTTTGTCAGATTTTTGCCCCGGACACAAAACCACTGCAAGCTCCGATTTTGTGTCCAGGAAAAAAAACGAAATCTGCCGGATCCTCCCTGACAGCAGAGAACCGGATGGCAAATTACTGCCATTCGGCCCAATCCGGCCCCATTGGAATACTATGGGGCGAAAATCAGATTCGGGGCTGTCCGGTGTGAACCGTGGTTTGAACCGGCCTTAAACGACCTGAGAACACACGTTTTGTGCTCAGCCCGCACGTGATAGCCATCATGGTCTGTTAATTTTATTGCCATTGATTTATGTGAAAGTAGTAAGCATTGTACTGTAAAATAAGAGATCGCACTGTTCTGTCCTCTCTTACATTCCATTCACATCCCAAGCATGTGTATACAACCCCTACCACAAGCTTTATTTCAGCTTTTGTTTGTGGCTTAGTTGGCATTTTCATTATTTTATATGACAATGATCTGCCCGCAGAATAAAAAACAGGTCCATATACAGACATGCTCTTTCCAGGAAAGTTTAATTATTTTGCAGGGATTTTTGAGGGAAATGAAAATTAACACAACAGTTACATATATCTAAAAATAACAAAAACAAAAATAGAAAACTAAACACTTATATGTATTATATATATACCGGTGTATATATAATTTCTATTTTATTTATACTTTGCTACTACTGACAGTCTTCTTCTTGTGGTGGCTGCCAGATCCTTAGTCAAGTTCAAAGACTCTTGAATGAGTCGGACATTGATTGGCCTGGACTTTAGAGAGACACCTGCTTTCCTCATGTGACCAGCTTATTCAGCCTATACTTGTGTGCTCCAGCCAATGGTACAAATGCAAAGAGGAGGGAACAGGTGGTGGTGGAGTGTGACACCTGAGGAGGTGAGTCCGAGGAAAGAGCATCCACGGAACCTAAGACACCGGTCAATGGCCCCAAATGGACACTGAGACTTCACTAAAGCCAAAGGAGTTGGAAATAGACGTATGCTGATAGGTGATCGACAGAGGCCAGCCCCAGGGGACCCAGGTGACCGGGCAGACTGGCGATACAGGACAGAGTACTAGGATGGGCACAGGAACAGGTGGAGTGGGTGCACGGTGCTGAACCAGCAGATGGTGGTAGTAGGTGGTGACAAGCAGGTGCTGATAGGCACAGCAGATGGTAGTAGCTGGCAGCGAATGGTAGGCACAGGTGGAAACAGGTAGGCACAGCAGATGCTAGTAGCTGGCAGCGAATGGTAGGTACAGGTGAAAACAGGTAGGCACAGAGATGGTAGTAGCTGGCAGTTACTGGTATGCACATGTAGACATCAGTTGGCCCAGGTAACTAGAAGGCTAGGAAACACAAGGGCACATTAGTATCGGCAACAAGTCACAGCACAAGGGGGACCTGACAACTAGCTAAAGAGAGAAGCAGCTAACACAGACACATTAATCAGGCACCTCCCCTTAGGGAAGGCTGCCTGAAATAACATGTGCATCTCAGCCATAGCTTTAGAGGCACTTGTGGGATGTACACCTATCCGAAGAACAGTTGTACCATCTCACGCCGCTCTCTGCAGTTCTTTATGGGAGAACATCTGTTGGCCAACGGATAAATAAATAGTACAAATATTGAAATATTAAAAGTGTGGTCTAAAGACGATTCTTCAGGAGTGCACCGCTCCCAGCCCCGATTTCTGCTTTGCAGAGGCGGTGCACTCCTGAGATTGACAGTTCAGTCCAGCAGTTGGTTCAATATTGAGCACTTTCTTAGGCTACTCGCAGAGGCAGGGTTGCATCTGCAGCATGGAAGAAGTTTAGTTGGACTGAAAGTAGCAGGATCAAGCAATAGGCCAGCTTCAGAGAGGTGCAAGCAGGCAGGGTGCATCACACTCCTTGCCTAGGTAACTGGTCATGTTGAGACTGGTGCCCGGTAACTCAAGCAATGAGCTGTACAGAATAAAATTGACCATGACTGAAACCGCGCCGGACGCACCCCTATAACTGAAAGGCAGAAGCTACCGGATGGAATAAAGTTAATTTCCTCCCAGGTATTGGTGCAGGCGCCAGGCAGTGTCAGGTCGTTATTAACCCTCAGATTAATCCCATATCTGAAGTTAATAGAGGGGGTTTTTACATGACTGGTTCTCTTTAAAGCAAGTGTGAACGAAAATATACGGTATCCCATAAACTATCCTTCTCATTCGTCATGTACTTTTCACCTTAATATTTATATAAACACGTCTGGCAACATTGCTCAGCTTTGTTCTTGTTCATACGAGTAATACTGGTTCCGGATAGATGACTACGCCGCGGGTTCCATGTGTTACTTTGAAAAGTAGTTTAAACTATACAAATCCAACTTCCATTAGGGTTAAACCGGCATTATATTGGAAGTGTCCGGTATATTATGGCACTTAGGTGATACAGAAGAGAGGCCAGGACATTTTGATCTGCTCAGCTCCAGAAGATGGAGGCCTAAAAACTGTCTAGCAAGTGGTGGATATAACCAGAACTATTGGTGGCCCATTAGAGCTGCCAGTACTTATCTAATAAGATGTTGACAGTCCTAAGTAGATTGTATCAAGATGGCAATTTATCCATAGGATTGGTGATCACTTTCTGATTGCTGGGGGTCCAGCTGCTGGGACCACTGCAAAGCCCTGTTTAAGTTGGGTGGAACTTATCTAATAAGAGTGCCATACCACTATCTGTTCTGCATTGGACTCTATAACAAACTCAGTTGCAATGTTGCTGAGTTATCTCACCCATAGTGTTGCCAGCAATTCAATGGACTCTGTGACAAACTCAACCCTATGAAAAAGCTAAGTCACCTCTGCCATATCGTTGTACAACTCGGAGACAACGTTACAGACGTTTTCCTGTGCTCTCAGCTAAAGCGCACTTCCTGGGGCTTCCTGGGTGGCCGCATCCATGGTAAACTATGGGATACCATGGAGCAGCGATCGACGTTAACGCTATGCGCTACAGCAGGCTTTGCTATGCGTTACCGGATCCTTGAAACGTGGGTCACCCTCCAAGTGTGACTCTAGCCTTACTGAGGTCAAAAGCTCACCAAATTCTCAACATGTGCACATGGTCTAAAGGGAATTTATTAATACACCATTACATATAACAGAAGCACCAAGTCATGAACTGAACACATGCTCACATAGGCATCCATGGTTTTTTTTGTCAGTTGAATGTTTGTGCAGCTAATTGATCATTTCCAGGTACTATGTGCAGCTAGTTTACACTTTTGTACAGTTTTTTTTTTTTTTAATCAATTAATTGCCAATGGGCTGGTAGATAGCCAAGGCTGCAAGTAAAGGTATAATCTGAATACAGTCTACTCTATATATATGACTGCTCAGTAATTCAGCACCCACTTTTATTAAGACATAAACCTCATTATTGTTTGTTACCTGGCAATGATCCTCAGAGCCAAAGTGCCTGAAGCAAAAGTGCTAAATTGGGGCAAACCGTGACTGCAGAGACGACGTTACTAATAATCAGCGTGGCATTGTGCTCGCAGCCTTTTTCTTATTAGGACATGTTGTACCAAACCACTGTAACCTCAGATCACTCTTCTTCCATGCTGCAGGTGGCGGATGGTTACATAATAAGATACTATATCCGCGGTTTCTTTAATGTTATATAAACTACAGCAAGGTCTTCAAAATAAGCTATTCTTTACTGGTTTTGTTAGTTTTTTTTTTTTCATGAGAACGACATGTCCAAAATACAACGTCCAATTTGGAGAAAGGTGGCAAAAAAAACATGATGGAATCTTATCTGATATATACAAGGCTACTTGCAAAAATGTTTTGCCTACAGGTAACATCAGCTGATTTTAGTTACATTATGCACTTCAAAGGGAACCGACAGCTGATACATGCTGCCCGTTACATCGCCAGCATTCATCAGGCACTGGTGTACAATCTCAGCCAGCAGGGGCGTAACTACTACAGGTGCAGGGGTTGCAATTGCACCCAGGCCCTGGTGCCTGGGTGGGGGGCCCAAAAGTACCTGTAGCCTATAGAAAAAGACTAGTGCTATTAAAGATTTGTAATAATTTTGCATCAGGGCCCATGAGCTTCAAGTTACGCCACTGTCAGCCGCTGCCTTCAGACTTGCAGATGCATCTGCAGCGTTTTGCAGATGCATCTGCAAGCATCTGCATGCAGACCGCGGCCCCTATGTTTATAATGGAGCGCACGGCGGTCTGCAGATGCTTGCAGATCGCCGTGCGCTCTCATTGCCCGCCATTAGTGATCTGTGCGCAGGTGGATGCCTGCGTACAGATCACACACTCTCGCCCGCACCAGGGACGCGACATGCTGCGTCCCGGGTGCGGACGCGGGACACCGGAAGGAGCAGATATGGTCCGCATCCGCACCCGAACGCAGCAAACGCTGCCAAACGCAGGCACTATGCGTTCCTATGTTAAACATAGGAATGCAGTGCACATGCGTTTGAATGCGTATGGGAACGTTCACATACGCAAATGTGAAGGCAGGCTGGGTTCCCGGCAGTTTCTCCCTGCCCATTGCCCAGTATTGACAGATTTATCCCTATAGTGCACCTGATGGAAAGGGAGGGTTAAAACAGTCCCTCAGTTGAAAGAAGATTGAAGCAGAATCCTGAGAGAGTGATTTATTCAACACATTTCGTAGTAGTGGATACTCCTTCTTCCCAACAATAAAGCATATACTGCACCTGGTAGAGATCTGTCAATCCAACATAGCAGTTGGGGAGAAGCCGCCAGGGACCCGCCCATCTGACTAGTCTCTAGCTAACTCCCTGACAGATTTTAAAGTAATGGCCAGTGTATACTAACATACATTTCAGTTCATTATTTTCTGTTCTCTTTGGGTTTTTCTGTAGTCAGTGCAACCTAGGGTATGGCCCCTTCTTCTTTGAGCTGGACATTCCGTTTATAAAGCTTCCCATTGCTAAGTGTCCATGTGGGGCCCCGGTCCTGCTCAATCCTTATTCACATTTACATCACTAGACAATGGTGAGGTTTTAAATACTAGATGCTGGGACCGCTGTGACATAGGAAATATATTGAAAAATGGAGATACTTAGCTCAAGTTTTATGTGAGCCCAACAGATTTATAGAAGCATTAGATAGGAACCCAGGGCCGATATGCACCTTGACATTGGCTGATGGGCTTGCATCAAACTGGTCTTTTTTATAATCTACGGTAAGTATCTCAATTTATTTCCATAGGAGTTATGCATGTGTCTATTACTATACTCAATGTTTTCCTACATGCAGCTGTCTGTTTAATATATGTATGTATACAGTTTATTAATACAAACCCCATAGATTTACCTCTCGATATAAGCTATTTCGGCTGATTTTATTCTAATGTGTATGAGTCCATGAGTCTCTTTGTCCAATTCCTATTTCCTCTCTATAAGTTGGTTACTTCTCACTTGCCTACATCACGCAGCAGCTGGTTTCTCCGATTCTGCATCTGTATAGAGAATTTGTCACTGAGGACTTTGCAGTCAGACAATCACCATGAGGTTCTGCCGGTTGTTATATAATAGCTGATGTTTATTCCACTGCTCCGTTTTCCAGCTTTCATGCACACAGGGAAGTTCTTTGTCGCCGTTAGCTATTGTTAGATACATAGAGAGATCCCAGACGTCATCACTTAACCAATCAATTGGACACTTAATTACAGGATAAAGCGTCGGGCTGGAATGACCCACAAACACATCACTTTTTTTGCATTCAGTATTTACAAAGAATCGAAATAGAAGGTTTGTCTCACAGTATTCTGCTTGTACTGGACATCATGAACCATCATGTCCTGATCCACCACATGGTGGATGGCACAGATCTGAAGTCACAACCTTGCTGGTATGTGTTAAGCTGGCGTCACACACGTCAATGTCGCCAGCGATCTGATCGCTGGCGACATTGACAGCTGATCGCTGGTGAGCTGTCACACAGGCAGACTCACCAGCGATCAGTGGACCAGCGACATCGTGGAAATTATTTAAATATCGTTTCCACGATGTCTGCAGGCTGGTATCCAGGATAAACTGTGGGTAACTAGGCAGCGCGCGCTGCCTAGATATCCGATGTATACCTTGGTTACCAGCCTTCTTGACTCACTGGCTGGTATACAAGGTACACAGTGGGTAACTAGGGCCTCTAGTTACCCGCTGTGTACCTTGGATACCACCGGTGAGTGGAAAAGGCTGGTAACTAGGGTATACATCGGGTATCTAGGCAGCGCGTGCTGCCTAGTTACCCGCAGTTTACCCTGGAGACCAGCTCCCAGCGCTTGCTGAGAGGCGCAGGGAGCTGGCGATGCTGCATGTCCACTGGGCGACCATCGTCAGGTTTTCGGTCCAGTCCGAAAACCTGGTGACCATCAACCAGCGATTTATCGCTGGTTGATGCACCCTGTCACACGTGTCAATATCACTGCAACGTCATGTGCAGCAGCGATATTGACAGCGATATTGACGCGTGTGACAGCCCCTTTACATCAGACATCTAACACAAGTGTGTTGTATCTAGACCTTTGTGGTATCTGGGGTTAGAAGGTTACAGAGGCTATCTGATCGCAGGCCCTCTTTGGAATCTGCTCGGTGTTTAACATGAGTGGAGTAAATTTATTTTCATTTGGTGTTGAAGGGGTTAAGGGTTCCTTTTTGACCCTGCTGAGATTCCATATAGCTCTAATCTCAGTTGCTGCTCCTTTGTGACACTCCCTTACATAATTTAAACTCACTCCTTACTCTCCAATGTGCCAGTCATAGTTCTTCTGTGCTGACCTTCGAGGTGAAGTTGTCCTATTGGAAGCTGCAGAGTTCCATTTCTTGTTTCATACCCATTTGTTTGTCACTCTACCCATGTTATCTTATTGTAGTAAAATTATTTACTAACCAGGGCTAGCCCAAAGTCAGCCAGGCTTTAGGCATGTGATCGCACATGGAGAGAAAGACCCTTCTAGAGATGATGGGGATGGAAGGGTTCAGTCTCATAGGATTGTTTAGAGGTCATCCCTCTCCTTTCTTCCTATTGTCAGGATCGACTTTTACCTTTTTCCTGTTTTATCCTTCTTTTGAGCTGCACGCTGGTCATCTCCTCACTCTATTGTGACAATATCCCATCTCTTCCATGTTCCTGATGTTCCCAAAGTATCAGCGGCTCAGCTAACTGATCTAAATACTCCCATATCTATCATTTAAATAGAACAAATAATCCGTTCTACTAAAAAGTCCTGTGTTCCGGGACCAGACGGTTTTTCTAACACCTATTAAACTTTAGCTCCTTACTTCCTAAAAACTTTCAATTTTTGGAAATGTAGCTCGTCCATAAGCCATGAAAACCTTGAGGCAGTAATCACAACCATTCCTAAACCTGAGAAACCCCCGAACACTGCTGGTAATTTTAGGCCTATCTCCTTAATACACTGTGACCTAAAAATATTCTCTAAAATCCGTCCAGCCAGAATAATGTCTGTCCTTCCCTCTCTGATAGCACCTAACCAGGTTGGGCTTGTCCCTGGAAGACAAGTCAAGGACAGCACTAGAAGAGTGATAGATTTGTTGGAGATAATGGAAACTAATAAACTCCCCGATGTACTGCTGTATATGGTGGCTCAGTGGTTAGCACTGTATATGGTGGCTCAGTGGTTAGCACTGTACAGTGGCTCAGTGGTTAGCACTGTATGGTGGCTCAGTGGTTAGCACAGTATATGGTGGCTCAGTGGTTAGCACTGTATACGGTGCCTCAGTGGTTAGCACTGTATGGTGGCTCAGTGGTTAGCACTCTATATGGTGGCTCAGTGGTTAGCACTGTATGGTGGCTCAGTGGTTAGCACTGTACAGTGGCTCAGTGGTTAGCACTGTATGGTGGCTCAGTGGTTAGCACAGTATATGGTGGCTCAGTGGTTAGCACTGTATACGGTGCCTCAGTGGTTAGCACTGTATGGTGGCTCAGTGGTTAGCACTCTATATGGTGGCTCAGTGGTTAGCACTGTATGGTGGCTCAGTGGTTAGCACTGTACAGTGGCTCAGTGGTTAGCACTGTATATGGTGGCTCAGTGGTTATCACTGTATATGGTGGCTCAGTGGTTAGCACTGTATACGGTGCTCAGTGGTTAGCACTGTATGGTGGCTCAGTGGTTAGCACTGTATGGTGGCTCAGGGGTTAGCACTGTATGGTGGCTCAGTGGTTAGCACTGTACATAGTGGCTCAGTGGTTAGCACTGTACGGTGGCTCAGTGGTTAGCACTGTATGGTGGCCAGTGGTTAGCACTGTACTAGTGGCTCAGTGGTTAGCACTGTATGGTGGCTCAGTGGTTAGCACTGTATGGTGGATCAGTGGTTAGCACTGTATGGTGGATCATGGTTAGCACTGTATGGTGGCTCAGTGGTTAGCACTGTACGGTGGCCAGGGTTAGCACTGTAGGTGCTCAGTGGTTAGCACTGTATGGTGGCTCAGTGGTTAGCACTGTATGGTGGCTCAGAGGTTAGCCACTGTACATGGTGGCTCAGTGGTTAGCACTGTATGGTGGCTCAGTGGTTAGCACTATATGTGGCTCAGTGGTTAGCACTGTATGGTGGCTCAGTGGTTTAGCACTGTATATGGTGGCTCAGTGGTTAGCACTGTAATGGTTTGTCCTAGGTGGTACCTGTGTCCACCGGGCAGTGGTCTACGTCCGGTGCACAGAGTTAACTCTATTGGCCTTTGTCTAGGCCCATAGGGCCGTCAGCAGAGGCAGTGCCGGGCGGCGTAGGTCTCATGTTAGTGTGGTCTGTTGCCGTATGTGGCTCAGTGTAGCACTGTATGTGGCTCGTGACTTACATGGTGGCTGTAGTAGTTACGTGTAGGTGCTCAGTTGGTTAGCACTGTATACGGTGGCTCAGTGGTTAGCACTGTATGTGGTCAGTGGTTGCACTTATGGTGTGGCTCAGTGGTTAGCACTGTATGGTGGCTCAGTGGTTAGCACTGTATGGTGGATCAGTGGTTAGCACTGTATGGTGGATCAGTGGTTAGCACTGTATGGTGGCTCAGTGGTTAGCACTGTACGTGGCTCAGTGGTTACACTGTATTGGCTCGTGGTTAGCACTGTATGGTGGCTCAGTGGTTACACTGTAATGGTGGCTCAGTGTTACACTGTATGTGGCTCAGTGGTTAGCACTGTCGGTGGCTCAGTGGTTAGCACTATATGGTGGCTCAGTGGTTAGCACTGTATGGTGGCTCAGTGGTTAGCACTGTTATGGTGGCTCAGTGGTTAGCACTGTATGGTGGCTCAGTGGTTAGCACAGTAATGGTGGCTCAGTGGTTAGCACTGTATACGGTCTCAGTGGTTAGCACTGTATGGTGGCTCAGTGGTTAGCACTCTATATGGTGGCTCAGTGGTTAGCACTGTATGGTGGCTCAGTGGTTAGCACTGTATATGGTGCTCAGTGGTTAGCACTGTATGGTGGCTCAGTGGTTAGCACTGTATATGGTGGCTCAGTGGTTAGCACTGTGCAGTGGCTCAGTGGTTAGCACTGTATGGTGGCTCAGTGGTTAGCACTGTATACGGTGCCTCAGTGGTTAGCACTGTATGGTGGCTCAGTGGTTAGCACTGTATATGGTCGGGCTTCAGTGGTTTAGCACTGTATGGTGTCTCAGTGTTTAACACTGTAATGGTGGCTCAGTGGTTACACTGTATATGGTGGCTCAGTGGTTAGCACTGTATATGGTGGCTCAGTGGTTAGCACTGTATGGTGGCTCAGTGGTTACACTGTATGGTGGCTCAGTGGTTAGCACTGTATGGTGGCTCAGTGGTTAGCACTGTAATGGTGGCTCAGTGGTTAGCACTGTACAGTGGCTCAGTGGTTAGCACTGTAGGTGGCTCAGTGGTTAGCACTGTATGGTGGCTCAGTGGTTAGCACTGTACATAGTGGCTCAGTGGTTAGCACTGTATGGTGGCTCAGTGGTTAGCACTGTATGGTGGATCAGTGGTTAGCACTGTATGGTGGATCAGTGGTTAGCACTGTACGGTGGCTCAGTGGTTAGCACTGTACGGTGGTGTGGCGCCCCGCAACGAGTGCGTCACAAGGGAGTATTGCAGCCGCAATATTCTCTGACAAAGCAGTGCAATAGTTAACTCTGAGATCCAACCCAACATACAACACCTAGAACAGGGGACCAATCCTAGGTCCTGGTGGGTGGAGTGTTAGGGTAGTGAATTAGAACACACAATAGTCTAGAGCAGTCAGTCAGTCAGTCTAAAAGAAGAGGGCAGACTAGAACTTGGAGAGGAGCGGGGGCTCCGCACCCCGTGCGGGCCCCTGGGCCGTCACCGGTCGGGTGTCAGCACCTGAGGCCTTAACCACCGGGATTGGGCATATCTACACGGGTTCCCAAAAGACTCCCGTGCCCACAACTCACAGCCGATTCACTGGTACCGAAGCTGGCAGCAGTTCACCTCTGCCACGCGAACCAGCCCCGTGGAGGATCAGCTTTACAGGAGCACCCCACCACCAGTCAGTTTCCAGTCGTCTAACCAGCGGTGTACCCACTGAGGGACCCAAGGCTCCCCAAAGCATCCAGAACGTACATCATGGATAGGGCATTGAAGCAGCCTCCCCGTACCCGACCTGGTATTCCTGGGCGACGCTGGCAATCAAGTTAGGTAGAATGGAGGAACACTGCGGATCTCTGAGGAGCACTATCACTGCTAAGTCCACCCGGTCTTCTACTCAACCACTGTAAGCCATGTACTGCCTGCTGGTTACAGTAAAGACCCGTTGCAGAGACTATCTGTGTCCGTGTCTCCTTATGAACTGTCCGTCATTAACTAAAGGTAACCGCAGCTGCCGCACAACATCTTGAGCAGCTCCAGCCTCCGGGGATCACCGCTCAGCCTGTGGGGAGCGTAACATCTTGCTGCTGTCCATCACCCCGAGGGTTCCGCAGCGTCGGTAGCCCTTACCGAACTACTCATAGGTGGCGTCACGAAGAAAACAAATTAAACTCCTTTAATCTGTTCCCGTAAGACGTCTTCACTTTTGATCTGCACTACACCGGGCCCCACTACCGGCAGGCGCGGTCCACCCGTGACAAGGAAGGAGAAGAATCGCCTGTATAAACCGGAGTCCGCCGGCCGCGGTGAGTCAGTGGCTCAGTGGTTAGCACTGTATGGTGGCTCAGTGGTTAGCACTGTATGGTGGCTCAGTGGTTAGCACTGTATGGTGGCTCAGTGGTTAGCACTGTACATGGTGGCTCAGTGGTTAGCACTGTACGGTGGCTCAGTGGTTAGCACTATATGGTGGCTCAGTGGTTAGCACTGTATGGTGGCTCAGTGGTTAGCACTGTATATGGTGGCTCAGTGGTTAGCACTATATGGTGGCTCAGTGGTTAGCACTGTATGGTGGCTCAGTGGTTAGCACTGTATGGTGGATCAGTGGTTAGCACTGTATGGTGGATCAGTGGTTAGCACTGTATGGTGGCTCAGTGGTTAGCACTGTACGCAGGGGTGCACCGAGGCCCACTGCCGCCTGAGCCGCGGCACTGACTACGGGGGGGGGGGGGGGGTGCTGTTGGACCCTGGGGCTGCCGCCCCTTCTATAATGACCGGCTCGCCACTTCCACCTGAGCCGCGGCAGTGATTGCCGGCCGCGGCCGTGATATCCCGGGGGGGGGGGGGGGATGCTAGTGATGCCTGGGGCCCCTGCCGCCCCTTCTGTGCCTCTCCACCGGCGGTCGCCGCTTACCTCCGGTGCGCGGGGTGAGCGGCCGGCGCCATGACAGGGGGAGGCTGCTTGCATTGAGGCTGGCCCCTTCTGCACAGCGTCCCTGGGCTGCCGCCTGATCAGGGTACACTGTCAATGGGGTGGGCCGGCGCTCAGTGACCTGTATGCTGACGGCAGTGGGTTGCTCAGTGTTGCTCACCTGTATGGTGCTCATGGTTAGCACTGTATGGTGGCTCTGGTAGCCTTGTACACTAGGTGGCCAGTGGTAACGTATGGTGCTCAGTGGTTAGCACTGTATGGTGCCGTCAGTGGTTTAGCACTTTGGGTAGCATGGGTGGCCCCAGTGGTTAGCACTGTATGGTGGCTCAGTGGTTAGCACTGTATATGGCTCAGTGGTTAGCACGTATATGGTGCTCATGGTTAGCACTAATGGTGACTCAGTGGTTAGCACTGTAATGGGCTCAGTGTTAGCACTGTAATGGTGGCTCAGTGGTTAGCACTGTATGGTGGCTCAGTGGTTAGCATGCATGGGCTCAGTGTTAGCACTGTACGGTCTCGTGTGCATCCTGTACGTGGCTCAGTGGTTAAGCACTGTATGGTGGCTCAGTGGTTACATTTACTGTGGCTCAGTGGTTAGCTCTTATGGGGCTCAGTGGTTAGCACTGTATATCGGTTAGCACTGATTGTGGTAGGTTACACTGTATATGGTAGGCTCAGTGGTTAGCACTGTAGGTGGCTCAGTGGTTAGCACTGATGATGGCTCAGTGGTTAGCACTGTGTGGCTCAGTGGTTAGCACTGACGTGGTCAGTGTTAGCATGTACGGTGGCTCAGTGTTAGCACTGTACGGTGCTCAGTGGTTAGCATTGTATGGTGGCTCAGTGGTTACACTGTACGTGGCTCAGTGGTTAGCACTTATGGTGGCTCAGTGGTTAGCATGTATAGTGCTCAGTGGTTAGCACTGTAGGTGGCTCGTGGTTAGCACTGTAATGGTGGCTCAGTGGTTAGCACTGTATGTGGCTCAGTGGTTGGCACTGTAGGTGGCTCAGTGTTAGCACTGTGTGGCTCAGTGTTAGCACTGATGGTGGCTCATGGTTAGCACTGTAGTGGCTCGTGGTTAGCACTGTATGGTGGCTCAGTGGTTAGCACTGTAGGTGGCTCAGTGGTTAGCACTGTTATGGTGCTCAGTGGTTACCTGTATGGTGGCTCAGTGGTTGCACTTTGTGGTCAGTGGTTGCACTGTTGTGGTAGGGTTAGCACTGTAGGTGGCTCGTGGTTACACTGTATGGTGGCTCGTGGTTAGATGTATGGTGGCTCAGTGGTTAGCACTGCATGCTGGCTCAGTGGTTAGCACTGCATGCTGGCTCAGTGGTTAGCACTGTACGGTGGCTCAGGGTTAGCACTGTACGGTGGCTCAGTGGTTAGCACTGTACGGTGGCTCAGTGGTAGCATTGTATGGTGACTCAGTGGTTATGCTCTGTCAGTGGCTCAGTGGTAGCACTCTAGGTGGCTCAGTGGTTAGCACTGTATAGTGGCTCGTGGTTAGCATGTCGGTGGCTCTGTGGTTAGCACTGTATGGTGGCTCAGTGGTTAGCACTGATGCTGGCTCAGTGGTTGCACTGCATGCTGGCTCAGTGGTTTAGCACTGTACGGTGGCTCAGTGGTTAGCACTGTACGGTGGCTCAGTGGTTAGCACTGTACGGTGGCTCAGTGGTAGCATGTAGGGTAGCACTCTGTTATCTGTACAGTGGCTCAGTGGTTAGCACTCTATGGTGGCTCAGTGGTTAGCACTGTATAGTGGCTCAGTGGTTAGCACTGTACGGTGGCTCTGTGGTTAGCACTGTATGGTGGCTCAGTGGTTAGCACTGTATGGTGGCTCAGTGGTTAGCACTGCATGTGGCTCAGTGGTTAGAGCATCTGTAGTTAGCATGTGTGGCTCAGTGGTTAGCACTGTAGGTGGCTCAGTGGTTAGCACTGATACGGTGGCTCAGTGGTTAGCATGTATGGTGACTCAGTGGTTATCCTGTACAGTGGCTCAGTGGTTAGCACCTAGGTGCTCAGTGGTTAGCATGTAAGTGCTCAGTGGTTAGCACTGTACGGTGGCTCAGTGGTTAGCACTGTATGGTGGCTCAGTGGTTAGCACTGTATGGTGGCTCAGTGGTTGCACGTACGTGGTCAGTGTGCTGCTCAGTGGCTGTTAGCACTGTATGGTGGCTCAGTGGTTAGCACTGTAATGGTGGCTCAGTGGTTAGCACTGTATGGTGCTCAGTGGTTAGCACTGTATATGGTGACTCAGTGGTTAGCACTGTACATGGTGGCTCAGTGGTTAGCACTGTATGGTGGCTCAGTGGTTAGCACTGTATGGTGGCTCAGTGGTTAGCACTGCAATGCTGGCTCAGTGGTTAGCACTGTATGGCTGGCTCAGTGGTTAGCACTGTACGGTGGCTCAGTGGTTAGCACTGTACGGTGGCTCAGTGGTTAGCACTGTACGGTGGCTCAGTGGTTAGCATTGTATGGTGACTCAGTGGTTAGCTCTGTACATGGTGGCTCAGTGGTTAGCACTTATGTGGCTCAGTGGTTAGCACTGTATAGTGGCTCAGTGGTTAGCACTGTATCGGTGGCTCTGTGGTTAGCACTGTATGGTGGCTCAGTGGTTAGCACTGTATGGTGGCTCAGTGGTTAGCACTGTACGGTGGCTCAGTGGTTAGCACTGTACGGTGGCTCAGTGGTTAGCACTGTATGGTGGCTCAGTGGTTAGCACTGTATGGTGGCTCAGTGGTTAGCACTGTATGGTGGCTCAGTGGTTAGCACTGTATATGGTGGCTCAGTGGTTAGCACTGTACGGTGGCTCTGTGGTTAGCACTGTATGGTGGCTCAGTGGTTAGCACTGTATGGTGGCTCAGTGGTTAGCACTGTATGGTGGCTCAGTGGTTAGCACTGTACAGTGGCTCAGTGGTTAGCACTGTACGGTGGCTCAGTGGTTAGCACTGTACGGTGGCTCAGTGGTTAGCACTGTGTGGTGGCTCAGTGGTTAGCACTGTATGGTGGCTCAGTGGTTAGCACTCTATGGTGGCTCAGTGGTTAGCACTGTATGGTGGCTCAGTGGTTAGCACTGTATGGTGGCTCAGTGGTTAGCACTGTATGGTGGCTCAGTGGTTAGCACTGCATGGTGGCTCAGTGGTTAGCACTGCATGGTGGCTCAGTGGTTAGCACTGTATGGGGGCTCAGTGGTTAGCACTGTATGATGGCTCAGTGGTTAGCACTGTATGGTGGCTCTGTGGTTAGCACTGTACGGTGGCTCAGTGGTTAGCACTGTATGGTGGCTCAGTGGTTAGCACTGTATGGTGGCTCAGTGGTTAGCACTGTATATGGTGGCTCAGTGGTTAGCACTGTATATGGTGGCTCAGTGGTTAGCACTGTATATGGTGGCTCAGTGGTTATCACTGTATGGTGGCTCTGTGGTTAGCACTGTACGGTGGCTCTGTGGTTAGCACTGTACGGTGGCTCAGTGGTTAGCACTGTATATGGTGGCTCAGTGGTTAGCACTGTATATGGTGGATCAGTGGTTAGCACTGTATATGGTGGATCAGTGGTTAGCACTGTATACGGTGGCTCAGTGGTTAGCACTGTATACGGTGGCTCAGTGGTTAGCACTGTATATGGTGGCTCAGTGGTTATCACTGTATGGTGGCTCTGTGGTTAGCACTGTACGGTGGCTCAGTGGTTAGCACTGTATGGTGGCTCAGTGGTTTGCACAGTACGGGGGCTTTGCGGTTAGCACTGTACAGTGGTTCAGTGGTTAGCTCTGTTGCTTTACAGCTCTGGGGTTCTGGGTTCAAATCCCACCAGAGACATCTGTAAGGAGTTTGTATATTCTCCCTGTGTTCGTGTGCGTTTTCTGGTTTTCTCCCACAATCTGCAGACATACAGATAAGAGATGTAGAACCCTGATGGGGACAGTGATGATAATGTATGTAAAGCGCTGTGAAATTAATGTTGCTATATAAGTGAGTAAATATTATTGTTATTACAGTATGTGGCACCCCAGTTGCCACAGAGGTACAGCAAATCCATTAGAGGTGTAGTGCCCCATTCTCGAGTAAGGAGGAGACACTGACCAGCATTCAAACACCCATAGCCAACACTACACCACTCCAGGTAAGGGTTAGGGTGAGATTTCTCCTAAGGGAGAGCACTGTCCCTGATCCGGTCTGGAGTAGAGGAACCAAGGTTGAAGGGATGGGTGGAGAACAGAGTTTAGGGGAGCACCCAGGAAGTAGTGAAGTCAGGGAGGACGTACATTAGTGATGTAAGACACGTGACAGACAGTATAAAAGGACCAGTAGAAACATCTAGAAGGCAGTTGGTGGGTGGCTGGCAAGAACTACAGGAGTCTTTGAAGTTCAGAGAGTCTGTCAGAATAGGAGAAGAGCGCGTATGAGACGTCCTGGGGACTGGAGCCTGTGGGAGTTCGTCCCAAGACCAGGGAGAGACAAGACCTGACAGTGGAGCCGAGAAAGAGAGGGTGCTCTTGAAGACAGAAGGGGGCCTGGGTAGTGAGCACTCCACACGTGGGTGCCCACATCCACATTGACTGAAACAGTGTGGATGAGCCAGGCCGCAAAGGGGGACCACCCCAAGACTAGTGGAGAATGATCAGGCTCAGCTAGTAACCCGGAGGCTGCAGTGCCTTCAAGTGCCACAGCCAAAACCGCACATATCCACCGAAAAGGTGACCACATAGAGTCCAGGGGACACCGGGGAAGTTACCAGACAATACCCGAGGCCACTGGCTTGGGGCTCTGTGTGTGAGGTGCATGGCAGGAGGGCAAAGCCAGCGCAGAAAGAGACGACCGAGAGAGGACAGTGGAAAGGGTTTCCAGCTAAGTGCCACTAAGCCACCTGGGAGTTAGCTGGATCCCCTCCTCCAAGAACTCAGCGTGAACTATATTTCTGCACCATCAGCCCTGCACTGTAACATCAGTAACATCTGCTGCCCTGGGGTTAGCCCTACCCGTAGAGAGCTTTCCAACTTAGCTGCATTGCCATCAACCCCAGAGGAACTGTATTGCAGCGGCGGCCATCAATAGCTGCAACCCCAGGGTGGCGTCACGAGGGCAATTATCCCCGAATCCCAAATCCAGTAATCTCCTAAAACAACTAAAAAATACTTCTCTTTCTTTTATTGACCGCTCAGGGGATCATGGACCGGGTCATGCCACTGTGACATCCCCAATAACATTACCAGACCCAGCACCAAGTACCCCATGGCCCCCAAAGGGTGTGTCAAGTACATAGCAAAAATCATGGTCTCCTGTGAAATCTTGTGGCTGATATTCAAAGGAGTACAAAGATGGCAGTGATATGAGAGATCAGCACCGCACCATACGGGGATGGCGTGCCTTGCCGTATATGCTGCTGTCAGTGATTGGCCATAGAATTCATGTAGGTAAACAGTGGCCACCGGAGCCATCCCGGGTGACCGTTGTCAGAGACAGATGCTTTCGTGAAGAGATTAAGAAGAATTGATGTGATTGATTTTCCATGTTTATGGATGACGCAGGCTCTGATGATAGGACAGCTGCTCCAGCATTTTCATTAATTAGATGTAAAGGACATTACAATGTACCACGCGCCTGCCATTACCATAGCTTACAGCTTATCCCACTTGGATAAGGCTTGTGAGTGACAATGGGAAGTCTCCTTGTCCTTTGTCCTCCACTCTCTGGCTTTATTTCAGGACATGTTTATTTGCATTCCTGCATTTGACTCCAGTGTGTCCAAGCAGAGAGCAGAGCGGTCTCCCTCCTGGTGGTCTCATGAACCCTGCAAAAACAATCTGATCTGACTTGTCCTAACTTGTCAACAGACTTCAGAGTCCAACTTCAAAAAGTCAATAAGTATTGTATGGAGTGTGATAATGATCAATAGCATCCAACATCAACATGAAGAGGGTCAAATAAACATATATCTAATGTATTAAACTTACTGTATCTGTCCATATATCAGGCTATCAAATATCTATCTCATACAGCTAGATATTATCTATCTATCTATCTATCTATCTATCTATCTATCTATCTATCTAGCCATCTATCTATCTACAGTATCTATCTATCTATCTACAGTATCTATCTATCTATCTATCTATCTACAGTATCTATCTATCTATCTATCTATCTACCTACAGTATCTATCTATCTATCTATCTAGCCATCTATCTATCTACAGTATCTATCTATCTACAGTATCTATCTATCTATCTATCTATCTATCTATCTATCTATCTATCTATCTACAGTATCTATCTATCTATCTATCTATCTATCTATCTATCTATCTTCTATCATCATTGTCTATTTCACGGGATGGACAGATTTGACTGATTTGCAAATGATGAAAAATTGAGACATTTTCAAAACATTTTGATTGATTCAGGACTGAGTACGAGAGTCAATTGTGTAATTACAGACCTGGAAGGAAGACTAGAGGAGTCTGGTTACTGTATATTATAGAAGCAGTTATGGAGGCTAGAATGGGGGTCTATCCTCCTCAATGATGAGTCCTGCTTTGTTTTGGGGGCAATAATATCTGTAGAACATGTGGACAATGCCATGGCTGTAAACAATCTCATAAATAAATCATTAAAAAATTAAGTTAAGACCAAGCACACCATTGTTTTTCTTATGAAATTCTCAATACGTTTGATGTGTCACATGACCCTCATCCCATTGAAAAAATAAAGTTGGATCCAAATGGCCGACTTCAAAATGGCCGCCATGGTCACCGCCCATCTGGAAAAGTTTTCCCCTCTCATATACTAATGTGCCACAAACAGAAAGTTGATATCACCAACCATTCCCATTTTATTTAGGTGTATCCATATAAATGGCCCACCCTATAGATTGAAAGATAGATACAGTAACTAGATATATAGATATGCCAGTGAGGATCTGGCAAAAAATCTTACGGTCAGTGGGGTAACGATAACGGTTACAGAGGTCGCGGCTGCAAAGGGGCCCGGACCTATAAGGGGCCCGTGCCTCTAGCCGCCCCCTGCGGATGCTGATCGCAGCGCTGAGAGCCCGCCTCACAAAGATGCGCATCCCCGAGGACACACATCCATGTGACAGCGCGGCAGCACAGGTCGCTATAGAGCACATGTATCAGAGAGGAGGGGAGAGAAGCCTCCTACTTCCCACTGCTGCTCCCGCCCCTCGTCTCCTCTGACCTGCCGGCTTCCCGGCCAGCGTTCCACTGTGGACTGGCTGGTGCTGCCTCCTCACACTTCCTGCTTTATGCAAGCCCAGGGAGGAAAGACTGTGCCAACA
The DNA here is from genome assembly GCA_033576535.1 of Allobates femoralis. Classification (NCBI taxonomy): domain Eukaryota; kingdom Metazoa; phylum Chordata; class Amphibia; order Anura; family Aromobatidae; genus Allobates; species Allobates femoralis. The sequence continues at coordinate 143,812,357 of JARQOC010000007.1, forward strand.
CTGTGATCATGAGGCCATAGAGGACGAAACCCACTTCCTGCTACACTGCTCCAAATACTCAGCAGTCGGGGACACTCACTTCAGGATACTCTCACATCTCTTCCCAGATTTCATCATCATGAAGGAAGAAGAGAAAACATATATCCTGCTGGGAGAAGAAGAGAGAGCAGTGGATGTGCCTCCAGCCATTGTTTTTATAGCCCTCACCATGGATGGGCGGCCCATCCATTGTTCCTAGAGTCCCTACCCATCATCCCCACAGTCCCTATCCCTGTTCCCTATTGTACACATGCTTTGGCAAAACTAATGTGTATTTACCATAGTCCTGCCAATAAAGCTTGTTTGATTTGATTAGATTAGATAGATAGATAGATAGATAGATAGATAGATAGATAGATAGATAGATAGATAGATAGATAGATAGATAGATAAATAGATAGATAGATAGATAGATAGATAGATAGATAGATAGATAGATAGATAGATACCAAGAAAAAAATGTCTCTGCAGCACACAGCTACTACCAATATCATACATATGCTAACAAGCAAAAAATGAGAAAAAAATTTAAAACTTACGTTTTTTCAAAAAAATTCATTATTCTTAATTTTTATTTTCTGGTTGTCTTAGTACATACATTGGCCAATGTCTGCTTGCTCACGAACCACGTCACGGTGCCCCCAGGTCTGATGAGTCCTGTGCTGACATCCCTCTCCTTTTCCTCCCTGTCCCACTGTTAAGCCTAGGTCTCACATAACGATATCGGTAACGATATCGTCCTATTTGTGACGTAGGAACGATATCCTTACCGATATCGTTATGTGTGACTGCTCCCAACGATCAGGCCCCTGCTGAGAGGTCGCTGATCGTTACAAAGTGTCCAGGACCATTTTTGGGTCGCTGGACATCCCGCTGGTCAGCCCGCATCGGCGTGTGTGACCAGCGGGAAGAACGATCAGCGAGCTCACAGGCCGGTAACCATGGTTACACCAGTAACAATGCAGCGCGCGCTGCTTAGATACTTGGTGTAACCATGGTTACCAGCGGGGGGCCCACTGGGGGGACTACTGGGGCCACTGGGGGGGACTACTGGGGCCACTGGGGGGGCTTGTGGAGCCAGCTTACCGCTGCCTCCACGCTCCTCTGCCGACGCTTCTGCCAGCGCTTGCTTCCGCGTCACGTGGCTGCATGAATGCAGCCGCGCGGCGTGCGGTCCTAGTGCCCGCCGGATACACACTGTGTATCCCGCGGCACTGAGGAAAGGTGCTGGGGTGCGGGAGGGAGAGGTGCACGGTGCTGAAGTGCGGGAGGGAGGGGTGCAGGGTGCAGGATGACAGCCAGCTCTGTGCTGGCTGTCACCGATGTGGGGGGAGCTCCATGGTCCCTGGTCGCTGGTGAAGTCTGTCTGTGTGACAGCTCCCAGCGACCAGATTACACATGCTCCAACGATCCCAGCAACTCAGGATCGTTGCTGGGATCGTTGGAGCATCGGTACGTGAGACAGGACCTTTAGGTGGGTGGACACCATCTCAACCTCAGACCACCTGTGGGTGATGAGGGTGCTAAGTGCAGACATGGAGCCAGATACTCCATATCTTATACACAAAGCAAGTGTAGATAGATAGATAGATAGATAGATAGATAGATAGATAGATAGATAGATAGATAGATAGATAATATATGTATGTATAGATAGATAGATAGATAGATAGATAATATATGTATAGATAGATAGATAGATAGATAGATAGATAGATAGATAATATATGTATAGATAGATAGATAGATAATATATGTATAGATAGGTAGATAGATAGATAGATAGATAGATAATATATGTATAGATAGATAGATAATATATGTATAGATAGATAGATAGATAGATAGATAGATAGATAGATAGATAGATAATATATGTATAGATAGATAGATAATATATGTATAGATAGATAGATAGATAATATATGTATAGATAGATAGATAGATAGATAATATATGGATAGATAGATAGATAGATAGATAGATAGATAGATAATAATATGTATAGATAGATAGATAGATAGATAGATAATATATGTATAGATAGATAGATATATAGATAGATAGATAGATAGATAGATAGATAGATAGATAGATAGATAATATATGTATAGATAGATAGATAGATAGATAGATAGATAATATATGTATAGATAGATAGATAGATAGATAGATAATATATGTATAGATAGATAGATAGATAGATAGATAGATAGATAGATAGATAGATAGATAGTAAAGTATTTTTGACTGAAACGTCGCATCACGTGGCCTAATAAAGGGTCCAGAACACATCTTTGTGCCTGGAGTGCTGCCTGTTTTTCTTGATAAGTATCACCACACAGTGGAGCTCTGTGCACAGGACTATTGCCCCTACCTGTATGTACTACTACTGTGCTGATTCTAACCTTAAGCTAGATAGACACATGCGTTTTTGAAAAAGCACCAAAAAAAGTTGCAGTCCATGTTTTTAGCGCAACTAGTAAAAACGCATTGCGTCCAATGCAATACACTTTTGCAATGCGTTTTTTGCATTGGAGTCTATGGGTGCGTTAACGGATCCGTTTTTACACATTTGCACATGCAAAAAGCAGATGTGTTTAGTGGATGCATGATGGCCTTACTAATGCAGCATTACCTATTCCATGTGTCTGTCTCATACTTTCACTTCTGTGTTTTTGTCAAATCCGGGTTTTTCACTGAACTGAAGGCGCCGGATAAAAAAACGCTCCTAAATGCCTGAAATGCCGGATTCATCCAGATACGGCACGATAAGGCGACAGTCACACACAGCCTTTTTTATCTGTTTTGTGAGGATCTGTTTTTGCAGTGAAACAGATGAATTTCAGGGAATCCCAATGAGTCTAAAGATTTGTCATTCAGACCATTTGCAGTGCTGCGTTTTTTTGGCTCAAAAACGGATCCTTAAAAAGAATACCCATGTCAGTGTGTGTGCTGTTTGTCTAATCTGCTTTTTCCATTGAAACCATTGTCTATGGGCTAAAATAATGCAATTCTCTGAGACACTTCAGTAACGGATCAGTTTCAGTTGATCCAGTTGTAAACGCGACAGAAACGCTGTGTGTGCATGGAGCCTAAATGGTGCAACCAGAAGACAGAGCACATTGCCGGGAGTCCATAGGAAAGGCATTGGTCACTGATGCAATGTTGCCAGGTCCGTTTTTTCCCTGATCAGGTTCGATCAGGTTTGTGTTTTAACTTCCTTCGTTTTCACTGTTCAACGCTCTGATTTTCTGATTCCTTGCAGAACAGAATTGCAGAAGGTGAAGGAAGTATCTGCTCCTCATATAAGCAGTAGCTGTGCCTGGGACACAGGCGGGGGTGGTGGCTCAGACTCCTCCTCCCCTGCATCTTCCGCTCTGATCCTCCCTCCTGGGGGCTGAGCTCTGTGCACTCACAGATATAAGGCAGGAGCCTGCTGTCAGGGGATCAGTGACACAAGCTTCTACCAGGGATTACAGACATTATCCTGCGAGAAGAGCCGCATCTATCTGGACCGCACAGGATAATGATGTACCTGAATTCCTTTAATCCGGATGCCTTTTTGTGCGACAAAGCGAAGGAGCTGAGATCGTCCATCGGCACATTAATTCACAAGGTGGATGTGGGGCACAAGCTCCTGCCCTCCAACCTGTACAAGAAGAAGGACAACCACAGGTGAGATGGGGACTGTGCATGTGGGGCTGTATGTGAGGATCCACTGAACATGATCCACAAATGATCCACAAATGATCCATAAATGATCCATTCAATCTGAGTTGTAAATTGCTGCGGAATATGTTGTCGCTATAGACATACAATGTGGATCCAGTGATTCCCTGTAGATCAGTGATCTTGTTGTTATTCGGTGCATTATGTGCACAGTGTATTCCCTGCTGTCAGGCGGCAGATGGAGCGGGTGTGTGGTGCTGGACGTAACTAGCCGGGTCATGCAGGGGTTAATCTCCATCTGCGTCTTATTAATGCTGTGAAGTCATTGTATACATAAGCGGCAGTGATCTGCAGAGATACAGGGTGATCTGAAGGGATACTGTGTGCTCTGCAGAGATACAGGGTGATCTGAAGGGATACTGTGTGCTCTGCAGATATACAGGGTGATCTGAAGGGATACTGTGTGCTCTGCAGATATACAGGGTGATCTGAAAGGGATACTGTTGTGCTCTGCAGATATACAGGGTGATCTGGATATTGGTGCTCGCAGATATACAGGGTGATCTGGATATATATAGGTGCTCTGCAGGTATACAGGGTGATCTGGATATATATATAGGTGCTCTGCAGATATACAGGGTGATCTGGATATATATAGGTGCTCTGCAGTATAGATTAGACAGGGTGATCTGGATATATAAAAGGTGCTCTGCAGATATACAGGGTGATCTGGATATATATAGGTGCTCTGCAGATATACAGGGTGATCTGGATATATATAGGTGCTCTGCAGATATACAGGGGTGGTTGAATATACAGTGATTGATATATATAGGTGCTCTGCAGATATACAGGGTGATCTGGATATATATATAGGTGCTCTGCAGATATACAGGGTGATCTGGATATATATATAGGTGCTCTGCAGATATACAGGGTGATCTGGATATATATATAGGTGCTCTGCAGATATACAGGGTGATTAGCTTGGATATAATATATATTAGGTGCTCTGCAGATATACAGGGTGATCTGGATATATATATAGGTGCTCTGCAGATATACAGGGTGATCTGATTTGATACAGGGTGATCTGCAGATATGCAGGGTGTGCTGCAGATATATAGGGTGCTTTGAGATATAGGTGCTCTGATGTGATACAGGGTGCTTTGATGTGATACAGGGTGCTCTGATGTGATACAGGGTGCTCTCATGTGATATATGGGTGCTCTCATGTGATACAGGGTGCTCTCATGTGATATATGGGTGCTCTGCAGATATATGGGTGCTCTGATGTGATATATGGGTGCTCTGGAGAGATACCGGGTGCTCTGCAGATATACAGGGCGCACTGCCGATATATGGGTGCTCTGGAGAGATACAGGGTGTTCTGATGTGATATATGGGTGCTCTGGAGAGATATGGGTGTTCTGCAGATATACAGGGCGCACTGCCGATATATGGGTGCTCTGCAGATATACAGGGCGTTCTGGAGATATACAGGGCGCTCTGCAGATCCAGGGTGCACTGCCGATATATGGGGGCTCTGGAGAGATATGGGTGCTCTGCAGATTCAGGGTGCACTGCCGATATATGGGGGCTCTGGAGAGATACAGGGCGCTCTGATGTGATACAGGGCATTCTGGAGATATACAGGGCACTCTGCAGATCCAGGGTGCAGTTGAAGTGTCAGCTCTTCTGGTGATTCTAATCTTGGCGCTCACCCTCACACGTCTCAGCTCGTCCTGCAGGAAAAAGCGAAATTCTTGGTTAATTATGCGATTCTGAGTCAAAGCAAAGTTTATTAATCTTTCTTCATCTCTTCCCAGAAACTGCACAAAAGAAGTCATGAAATGGAAGGAATCCTTCACTCAGCTGCTCAGCAGTAAAGGTGAGAGCCGGGGACATCATATACAGTGATATTCATCATAAGGAGGATTAATATCAGTCTGAGGATTGAGAGGGCGCATGTAGGTGACCACTGCAGAGCGGCACAGTATATCGGTGCCAAAGAAATAATCATAACAATACATTATAGATCTTTATTTCATAACTCTAGTATTAGGTGTACAATGTATAATCTATACAGCCTATAGTGTATATCGGTGTGTAACAGTATTTCTAGCAGTAGAACACATCATACAATGTATGGAGGAAAGCGTCCTGAGTGCGGATGTCTAATGTCTCCTTTGCCTTCCCTGTAGATGGGCTGTCGGCCTTTCGCACCTTCCTGAAGACAGAGTTCAGTGAGGAGAACCTGGAGTTCTGGGCCGCCTGTGAAGATTACAAGAAGACGCCTTCAGCCAGTAAACTGCCCGGCAAAGCTCAGTGCATATTCCAAGAATTCCTGCAGACCGGAGCCCCCAGAGAGGTAGGAAATGAGCCATAATTACAGCCTCCATAACCCTGAACTGAGGCTCCACAGCCGAATCCCAAATATCCTGGAGGGGGCGAGCGAATGGGGCGCCAAGGGTGTGATACACATCCTAATGGGGTCATTTATCATAGGCCGGGGGGGGGGGGAGATATGTCCTACACATTACACCATTCAGGTTTTTAAAGAAGTAACTTTTCATCTGCTTGAAATGGCTGATACAAACAGAAAGAACAAAAAGATCTCAATTTATTATTTGCACATTGTTCCAAAGGATGAAGAAAGGGTTTGCTCAATTTGTATTTGTTGGCTTCCAATAGGTATGATCAGCGTTTATGAATATTTAAATCTTTATTAGCGCTATCATTATGCATTTTGAGGACTCAGAAACTGTTATTGAGGCTTTAAATTGTATTATCAGTTATATCGCTATTCATGTCAAACACTTAACCAAGCATCAGCAACGTCCCTTCGTGGTGAGCTCACAAATCTGTGACCCCGGTGCGGTGCAACGCACTGGGGGGCACTGGCGGACCAAGCACTCCTGTGCGTACGTCAACCTGGGGAACTTTGGAGCAGACCAACCACTGGGGACATTGGTGCGGTGCCAACCACTGGGGGCACTGTGTCGGTGCCAACCACTGGGGGGACACTGTGCGGTACCAACCACTGGGGGGACAACTGTGTGCGGTGCCAACCACTGGGGGACATGTGTGCGGTGCCAACCACTGGGGGACATTGTGTGCGGTGCCAACCACTGGGGGGACACTGTGTGCGGTGCCAACCACTGGGGGGACACTGTGTGCGGTGCCAACCACTGGGGGGACACTGTGTGCGGTGCCAACCACTGGGGGGACACTGTGTGCGGTGCCAACCACTGGGGGGACACTGTGTGCGGTGCCAACCACTGGGGGGACACTGTGTGCGGTGCCAACCACTGGGGGGACACTGTGTGCGGTGCCAACCACTGGGGGGACACTGTGTGCGGTGCCAACCACTGGGGGGACACTGTGTGCGGTGCCAACCACTGGGGGGACACTGTGTGCGGTGCCAACCACTGGGGGGACACTGTGTGCGGTGCCAACCACTGGGGGGACACTGTGTGCGGTGCCAACCACTGGGGGGACACTGTGTGCGGTGCCAACCACTGGGGGGACACGGTGCGGTGCCAACCACTGGGGGGACACGGTGCGGTTCCAACCACTGGGGACACGGCGTGGTGCCAACCACTGGGCCACCATGCCACCTATTTGCAGCAGATTTTAGTGCAAATTTAACCCTTTCCATTGCAATAGGTAAAATCTACTCTTATTCTGCACTCAAAAAAAATACTGTAAAGCGCTGTTGATTTAGATATGACAACTCCCCCCGTAAAATCAGCACCAAATACTCAACGTGTGACTGTTGCTTTAAGGATGTGCTTGTCTTTGCCTATAGCGTACGCTAGGCACAGCTCTGCTGGAATGATCCATGCCTTGTGTTATGCGGATTTACAGCTCGGAGCTTGTCACGTGTTACATGTGGCTTAAAATAGAATTGCAAGGCATTATCACACAATGCAATCAATGACAAACTCGGCTCTGCTACATCTGCTCGCTGCAGAACTGTTTGCTACACGTTTGAAGTCTCCCAATGTAACATCTTTGTATTTTCTCCTTTTTTCAGGTCAATATCGATCACCAGACCAGAGAATTCACTCGTCAGCAAGTCGCCGTTGCCTGCCGCAATTGTTTCGACGCGGCCCAAGAACAGACCCGAGTATTAATGGAGAAGGACTCCTACCCACGTTTCCTAAAATCGCCCCTCTACCAGCAACTCCTAACACAGTCATCAATTAGGAAATTAAAAATCTCTTTTACATGAAGTGGAATGAACATTGCGGTGGAAGTGACGCCCCTGAGGTCACAGTAGATGGACCTACGCCTGGTGCCGGACATCGCCCCGCGGCTTGTACAATGGAGACTGGGCCCTGGTTGGAGAGCGAAGGCTTCTAAGTAGAGTCCACTGTGTCGGGGACACAGAACCGGTCTAGGACCTTCGTCTCCTCCATGATCAGCCATGATGTGACGGCTCTTACATAACTAGCGCCTGTAATCCTTTATTTGCATGTGGGATGTTTACAGGACTGACACCAATCCATGCCAGGAGACTAGACGTCTCCTGCCATCCTTATCCTTTGTGTCCATGTTTGCACTATGTGTCTGGGTTAAGTGTCACATCCTTCCACAATTGTCGTTTTTTTTTTCCTACTGCCAGGAAGGATAATGTTATTTTGGTTGGCGAGTAATGGGTCAATCATCTGGAAATGGTCCTCACTTCAGACTCGCAGGCAGCCAAGTATCTTAGCGGTAGTAATAATGGGATCCAATTACTATAACAAGAAGAATGTGAGGAAATGGGGAAACAATGTATAATGTGAGACACATTCCTGGACGCCGGGCTCCGGAAAACAGGAAATAGGGACACTTGTCGGACTTGTTTGGAGCGTGGGCAGAGACCCCATTACAGGACCTCCACAGCTGTACATAGAATGTTTGTGTGCAATGGATACATTGTATTTCTGGTAAATACATTGATCAATGTTTATTTATATGTATTAAACCTTTAATAATAAATATTTTTTTTTATATAATTATTTGGCGTCAGTCTCTTCCTCCATGTATTTCTATTGAGAGTTGTATAATATCACATCTGTCACGCACAGACTAGCGAGTGTTCAAAAATACTGCAGGACAGAGGCTCACGGACCAATGCTTGTCCGACACACAACATGAACACCAGGGACAATAGCAATGGGGCCCATGCCCTATCAGTAGGGAATGGCGGAAGGGACACCTCCAGCACTCATCTGCAGATGTACCCTGATGTCCCTATATGGGTTCTTTCACCCTGTCGCTGAGCAGGATACCTAGTCCCTAGCTGGCTCTGCTCTTATCCCTCACTACTTTGCTGGCCGGTGAGAGCACTAGTCGCAAAACTGAACTAATACAGGATAAAGTGATAAAAGACAGGGGACAAATACAATAGGGAAGGACCTGTAACTTCCTAGGGAAAGGGAGACCTCCTGCACTCACTTATGGTTGTGCTCTGATCTCCCTACCATCCCTATACTGGTTTTATCACCTCATCGCCGAGCTGGGTACTTAGTCCCTCATGTTAACACTCAATAGGGAGCTGGCCAGCGGGAGCACTAATCCCACCATTGGACTAATACAACAGGAAGGGAATAAAAGACAGGAAAACACCAAGAAATAGAGCAACTTCACAGCTGCAGCCAAACTTGGCTTCACATCAGTCAGTTTGCTGAGAGCTCCTTCCGCCAGGGCGGCTTGCAGTGAATGGAGTTCAATCACTAAGGGCCACTTTACACACACCAACATATCTGTCCAACTTCTGAACAACTTACTGGTTGCAGTGAAATCATGGACACATTGCTCCATTTTGTGGCTGTGTACAAATGTAACTATGTGTCCATGATTTCACTGCAACCAGTAAGTTGGTCAGAAGTTGGACAGATAAGTTGGTGTGTGTAAAGTAGCCATAACACTAGGTGATGTGTCATGTGACTATTTGAAGGAGATGGGAGTGGTCACACCTGAACAAGTTACAAGAGCTTGCTAAACAGAACTGGCATTAACTCCTAGAGCGCCAAAAGAAATTGTGTTTAATCCAGAGTCTCTCAAGAAAATGAAACTCTTGGCTCAAACTTGTCACAGGTCTCCAAGGCATGGAAGACAAATGTGACCCCATCGCTCCCATTCTGCCCATTTACTTCAGGGGTGGGATCAAACAACAGGTATGTCTACATCTGAGAATAACGGTCCGATTATGCTGATCAGGATGGGATCCTTTTTCTTGCATGTGTAGAATACAAAAAAAACAATTTCTCCACCTTTTCCATTCAGTCAGTCTATAAAAATAGGACCATACTCTGATGTCATCTATGTTTTCCACAGATCCATAGACTTGCATTGTCAATTTTGAGCCGACACTTGGAACAAAAGAGGACAGGTCGCTGATTCCTGTTGTTTTCCTTGGAGTTGGTCCAAGTAAAAAAATTGGACATGTGCACAGCCCCATAGAATAACGTGGGTACGGTGCTATCCACAGATAGCATGGATATACACGGTCGTGTGCACGATCCCTGAGTGTTACACGTTTAAAAGGAACCTGTCAGGTCCCCTGTGCACCCACAACCACGAGCAGTTCTGGGTGCATGCCCATAATCCTGGCCTAATAGTCCCAGTAATGGTAGCATCCATAAACAGATCATTATAAAAAGAAATTCTAAAGATCGTTTATGGGATGCTAATTAGGGCTTTGACTAGTCAAGGAGACGTTAGTTCTCACGATTAGTCAGCCCTCATAGCATGTTATCACGCCCCTGTGCGTGTCATAACCTGGTTTAGGCCGGTTTCACACTTGTGTATGGAAACGCAGCATGATTAACATGGGAACGCATAGTACCTGCGTTGGACTGTGTTCGATTGCATTCGGATGTGCATAATTTATGCACCCTCCGAATGCAACATGTAGCATTTTTTGTGCAGCAAGCTCCCGCAAGTGCACAAGCAATGCATGGCAGTCAATGGTTCCACAGTGTCCTGCACATGACAGCGTAGGAGAACGCTGCGGATCTCTTTGAAATCTCTCCCAGTGGCCGCCGCTGATCTCCAGGGACATCAGCGGTGGCTACCGAGAGATCAGCTAGAGCTGCTGCTGATCTGCTCTCCTGGCAGCCGCTAATCTCCCGGCAGTGTCGGCGGGGAGAAACAGCTGATCTGACAGCTGTTTAAATCTCCTGCGCCGACATCTCTTTGGTGTCAGATCAGCTGTGACAACACCGTCAGTTCAGCGGCGGCCAGGAGAGGAGATCGGTGGCGGCCGGGATGAGGATATCTCCACCCCTGATTTCCGCCTCCCAGCCGCCGCCGAGACAGCTGAATGGCTGGCCGGGCTGCATACTGATGTGAACGCATGCGGAGATTCTCCGCTGCGTTCACATCAGTATGGCTGCATTTGCGTCTGCATGCCCTCTGCATGCAGACACAAACGCAAATGTGAAACCAGCCTTAGGCCGGGTTCATACCACATTTTTCTGATGTCAGGCTGTGTCTGGTGTTTTACTGGATGCACCGGACACAGCCTGACAGCTCCGGACAGAACAGAACCGGAGGGTTAATATGCCCTCCAGTCCTGTTTTCTGCTGTAACAGGCAGGGTGCGGCTGATGCCGCTGTCCAGTCCTGAAATTTCAGAATTTTGTCTAGCGGGGAGCTAGCCGCAGTTCTGAAATTTCAGCTGGGAGCTCTCCAGGTGCTGAAGTTCAGCACCTGGTGTCCGGCAGCCGGATCCGATTTTCTGTCGGATCCGGTGTGATCCGGCGCCCAAACACTCCCATGTTAGGGAGCGCCGGATCGCACCAGATCCAGTAGGATCCGATTTTGACAGAACTTTGCCCCGGACACACAAATCTTGCAAGCCGAGATTTTGTGTCTGGGACAAAAATCGAATGTAGCCTGATGCTGCCAGACAGGGACAAAACCAAATGGCAAATCACTGCCATCCGGCACCATAGGCATACATTAGTACAAAATCAGGTCCGGGGCTGGCAGGTTCACACCGGACAGCCCCGGACCCGAAAAAATCGACGTGTGAGCCTAGCCTTACACAGCCAGTGTCATCTTTCTGTGTCTCCCTCTGCTTGTTTCCTCACTGTGCTCCACACTCCTCCTCCTCTCTCCATAGACTATTATTAGCTATGCAACATGAGACCTCAGTGATAGGGCAGTCCATCTTGTCTGAGTAAGGCTGGCTTCACATTTGCGTATGGGAAGGCAGCGTATTGCTGCGTTCCCATACGCAGTCAAACGCATGCGCACTGCGTTCCTATGTTTAACATAGGAACGCATGGTGCCTGCGTTTGCTGCGTTCGGGTGCGGATGCGGACGATATCTGCTGCTTCCGGTGTCCAGCAACCGCACCCGGGACGCAGCATGTTGGTTTTTTTTGTGCGTTTGGGGACCTTGGAAAATCAGCAAGCGTCCCCAAGCGCACAAAAAATGCATTGGCTTCAATGGGTCCGCAGTGTCCTCTGCATGACACCGCAGGAGAACGCTGCGGACCCATTGAAAAATCTCCCGGTGGCCGGCAGTGATGTCACAGGAGCTCACCGACGGCCACCGGGAGATCAGCTGGAGCCTCTGCTGTCCTCCGCCTCCCGGCCACTGGTAATGTGCTAGCGATGTCGGCGGGGAGAACAGCTGATGTGACAGCTGTTTGAATCTTCCCGCGCCGACATCTCCTCTCGGTGTCGGCGCGGGAAGATTCAAACAGCTGTCAGATCAGCTGTTCTCCCCGCCAACACGTCCCGGAGGTTACCGGCGGCCGGGGGGCGGAGATCTCCGGCGCTGATCTCCGCCCCCTGACAACGCCGATTGGCTGGCAGCCTGCACAGTGATGTGTCCGCAGGCGGACATTCTCCGCTGCGGACACATCATTTGGACCCTGCTTTGCACTGCGTATGTGTCTGCATGCCATCAGCATGCAGACACATACGCAAATGTGAAGGCAGCCTAAAGGCCCTGTTACACGCAGCGATATTGCAAACGATATCACTGTAATGTCACAGGTTATGTGACGTTGCAGCGACCATGCAGTGGTTTCGCTATGTGTGACATGCCTCAGTGACCAGTGATGAGCTCGCTGATCGCTGCGGAATGGCCAGGACCATTTTTCGGTCGCTGGTCTCCCGCTGTCACGCATGCATCGGCATGTGTGACAGGGGCAACGACCAGCGATCCCCAGTCTGCGCCTGAGACCCTGAATGATCCAAGCGACTCTCGGATGTCGGCGCATCGCTGGGTGATCACTGGTAAGTATGGCTGTGTGGCACCTCACTAGCGATCACATAGCGATGTTCCAGTGATCCCGATCGCTGGTTGGGTCGCTGGAACATCGCTATGTGTAACTCGGCCTTAAGACAGAGCTGAACTATTTTTTAAGACTGAATGATGAATTCAGGAGGTCATGGAGGGTTCAAAAGTCAGAAAGAAAGGAGATATTTCTCTTAAGGTACATTACAAAGTTTCTTAGGCCGTCACACGCTTCAATATCGATAGCGATATTGTTAGCGATCACGTGCACGCGCAACGCTTACAATATCGCTCACTTCGTTGGTGAGCTGTCACACAGACAGACTCACCAGCGATGTGGAGCAGCGAGATCGCTGGTAACTATGGTACACATCGGGTTACTAGGCGCCGCGCGGCGCTTAGTAACCCGACGTTTACCATAGATACCATCTCCCAGCATAGGCTGTACCGCTGGGAGATCGTTCATCGTGGTGTCACACACCACGATGAGGCAGATTGATCAAGCGATTATCGCTTGATTTGAGCTCCGGTTCTCATATCTGCGATGTCACGATCAAGCGATTTTACATTGTAAAATCGCTTGATTACACGCAGCGATGTACAAACGATATCGCTTAAGCGATCAAAAAGCAGATCACTTAAGCGATATCGTGCAGGAAATTGATGCGTGTGACGGCCGCCTTATATTCCTGTGTACAGCTGAGAGTAGACATCCTACCAAATTTCTATATAATCGTTCTAAATGCATATAGTATCATTATTATAGGCAGCATGTTTTGTATACACTGGATGATGTGCTGCCGATAACGATGATTATGTTGATGTTGGCATACATGATCTGATCATCCGATAAGTGAGGCAAGTTGATAATTGGTGAATGAGCATAATGAGTGTTCTAAGGCTCACACATGATTATCAGCTTGTGTAAATAAGCCTTTATTTATGGTATCAGTGTGCGGTCTGTGCGCTGCCAGTGATCATCACTGCATTGGATAAGAGAAAAGTAATTGACTCATTTTTTTCTTGTCATGAAAAATCACTGATAGGCGGCCGTCACACGCACAGATTTCTTGCCCGATATCGTTTAAGCGATCTCCTTTTTGATCGCTTAAGCGATATCGGGCTTAAAATCGATGCATGTAATCAAGCGATTTACGATGTTAAATCGCTTGATCGTGACATCGCTGATCTGAGGTTCGGTTCTCAGATCTAGCGATGAACGATTTCACGATCTCCTTCATCGTGGTGTATAACACCACGATGAACGATCTCCCAGCGGCAGAGCCTATGCTGGGAGATGGTAACTATGGTAAACGTCGGGTAACTAAGCGACGCGCGGCCCTAGTAACCCGATGTGTACCATAGTAACGAGCGAGATCGCGGCTCCGCATCGCTGGTGAGTCTGTCTGTGTGACATCTCACCAGCGATGTGAGCGATATTGTAAGCGATTGCGCGTGCACGTGATCGCTTACAATATCGCTAAAGATATCTGTGCGTGTGACGGCCGCCATAGTAATACAAACGCCATGTTCACACATCTATTCTGCTAGTATTTAGCGGGTCTCCGCTAAATACTTAGCATTTTCCAGTGAAGCGCAGATGCGTGAGCACCGCCGCTTCCTGGTGACACCACTTCCTGGTTACCCGATGGTGATCGTCGTAACCACTTCACACAAAAGGCTGCCGCAGGGATGAACAAAGTGATAAATGTTATTAACCTCCCTGGCGGTATGATTTTGTCTGGAATTTTATGTTAAAAAGCGGTACCATTTTTTTGCATGGAAATTTTGTGTTATGTACTGTCGGGCTGCAATTCTTAGTAATTACATGATCAAAGAAGACTCTAGTAGACCTCTCAGATGTGATAAAGTTTGAAACATTAAATCATGAATTATAATTAAATAAAATAATTTTATTCAATAATCAATACTCTTATTGAATAATAAATAATCAAATGTAATAAAATAAATACATAATGACACCTGTCAAATAACAAAAAATCAGTACACATCCTGTGTGTGATAAATCTTGAAGGATGGGACCGCACACAGACCCACGTCACAGTCTGGGCAATGGAAACGGGTTTCCTTGCGGATTTTCTTGCCCTTGCCGTCGCACTTTGAGCAGCACACCACGCACATCCTCGTAGGTGCTGCATTTTTAGCAGTTGGTGGAATGTAGTCCACAAAGTGGCGACCAGTTAGGCGTTCTGGGTTAGGAACGTCACTAGCACGACGCCCGGATCTGTTCCCAGACACGGATGGCGTTGGGTTGGATTCAAAAATCAGTTGCGCCACCTTCCACACAAAGTCTGAATGCACAAGAGGCCTGTCACTGCTTTTTTTGTGCAGTACGTATGCGTTCCACAGGCATTGCTCCAGGAGATGGCGGAATATTTTTTTATAATATTTTTTTTGCTGCTTCCGCATCGCCGGATAGAATGTCATCGCCTGGTCAGCTCTGTCGACTCCTCCCATGGTGTTATTATAGTCGATGACCAGTCGTGGCTTCATGATGTCTTTCCCACCTCTTGTGTGGACCATGGCAGTGGAGGTGTTATGTACTGTACTCATCAGGCACACATCTTTTTTGTCCCGCCAGCGCATCGCCATCATCTTGCCTTTCTGCCAGGCAACCATGTCTCCGGTTTTCAGTTTTTGTTTGGAATACATGGATGGCAGGTCACGTCGGTTGGCCCTAACAGTTCCATAGCCATCCGTCTTGTGCTTGAGCAAGCACTCGTACAGCTCCGGTGAGGTGTAGAAATTGTCCGTTGTGACACAATACTCCTGATTCAGCAACGGCTGAAGCAGGGTGAGGACTGATGATGTTGCCATCCCATAGCGGCTGTACCTGGGGTCGAATTGTGTGCCTTTACCGGTGTTGATCACCGAATTCCAGATATAGCCAGTGGCCGACTCACAGAGCATGTACGATTTTACGCCAAACCGGGCTCTCTTGGACGCAATATACTGGATCCAGCTGAGGCGTCCTTGTATGCCATCAGACTTTCATCCACACTGAGGTCTCTGACTGGCACATAGGCCTGCTGGAAATTTCGGAGGATCAGCTGGTACACCTCCCAAATCTTTTGAGTTTTGGTGCCGGATGTGAGGCTGCGTCAAAATCCTCATTGTTGGTAAAGTGTAAATATCTCATAATCAGGGAAAAGCGGTACTCCGACATGACGGTGCCAAAAAATGGGGTTGCCAGCAATTTATTGGTAGTCCAATACCATTTCTGCAGGGGTTTCCCCACCACCCCCTGAAGAAGAATTAGCCCCAGGAACTGCCAAATGTCCTCTTTGGTCACCGGTTCCCATTTCCTGTTACGGGAAAACCGGGTGTGTGCAGTAGCGGACTGCTGCTGGTACCGATTTGTCTCGGCAACAATTTTGGCAATGATGTCGTCCGTCAAGAATAATTTGAAGTACGCCAAGGGGTCACTGGGGTCAACGTCCACCTTCATACCTGGTGATCCGGTAAAGGAGAATCTTGGCGGCGGTACCTCATCCATGGCGCAGTCAATAGGGCACCAAGTGCGGACATCACTGAGGTCAGGTGCACCATCTTCGCTGTCGCTGTCAGACGATTCCTGCCACGAGTCGCTGTCGCTCATGTCCGCAAAGGGCTCTATGTCGCTGCCACTGTCTTCCATCACATCCACAGCCGCTTTGGAGATGCGACGCTTTGATGTCATGACAGCAAAATGGGCAGGCAGGGCAGTGAGGACGAAAAAATGTCAGATCTCAGTGGATACAATGTCACATCTGAGTCTGACAGGAATTCTGACAGGATTTCACTTTTTATTTTATTTTTTATTTATTTACAGTGTGTGTGTCACTTTTATTTATTGAATCTGGCGCCTGGCTCCGCCTCCCATGAGCCTCTGCGGCTCAGAGAGACGGATCCAGGAAGCAAGATGGCGGCGCCCACCGGAGGCACAGAGGGATCACAGCGGGGACACCTCTAGACCACCAGGATGGGGTAAGGGGACACCCAGGACAGTTCTGACATTCACCCCGAGCGTCACTCGGGGTTACCGCTTCTGGAAGCGAAATTTAACCCTGAGTGACGCTCGGGAATACCGGCAGGGAGGTTAAAACATGAAATATTAATAGTAGCTGTGGGCAACATGTCTCTAGGGGGTGCCCACCCCCCCTAGAGACATGCTGTCCACTCCTGTGGGCATGTGAGGGGTTAATGAGGCACTCATACTATTGCCGGCTTTTGTCGGCTTTGTACAAATTTCTGAATGAATGCGGCGGCTCCTCACAGTACATGAGATACTGTACGTAATGTACACAGCCGTCCTAGCCCGCATTGTGCGCGTGCGCTTATTCCAGCGACCGCAGTAACGGTTCCCATAGGAACGCGTCTATCCACATCGCTCCCTCGCCCTCCCCTGTGACGCGTCCGAGGGAGGTAACGAGGAAGTGATGTCAGACGCCGAACCAGGGAGCCGCGTTGCTGCGGCGACGGACAAAGCGCCATTACCGGAGCACCTGCTACTTATTTACTTATTTAGTTCCCTATAAATATGTAATACCTGCTATCAGCGGCACCCTCTGGAAGAAGCCGCAGGGCGAAACGCGTCAGGGTGACGGTGCATCATAGCTGGACAGGTAACTATACCGCTACTGAGGGGATTAGAATACACTGGACATTGTCCGACCTCAGCACAGGAAGATAATAGGTGGCAGCTTTTTATCTATACAGTTGGTTTATCTATGAGACAGTAACTGGATCTTTGTTGGACCCCTGCAGTTCTGTATGTATATGTTCTGACACAAGAGAAGTACATGTTTTTCTTCTGTGATATAGGAGGGAATTGCCCACCATAGTGGAATTAATACTCTATCCACCTGGGGTGAATTGAAGGTTGACCCCTAGGGTCAGAGCAGTCTCTGAACACCCCATCTATATATTGGTCTAAAATTGAGAGGCTCATTTTATTGTGTTTTTCTTTGGTTTTGGATTATAGTGCACTTTATATATTTTTTATATTATCTATATAATGTAATCACCCTTTTTATGTAAAAAAACACACACATTCTTGCAGTATTAAGCTGCTATCACAGACTCCTTCATTAGTTTTGTGAATTAATTTGTGTGATAGCTCCCTGTCAATTGTATCACACTGGTTTTATTAATTTTTTATTAATTTTGTTGTTTGGTAATGATGTGGCACTATATAAATTTATATAAATTTATGAACAAGGTGAATTCATTATATTAATTTTGGCACTGAGTATTCCCTCACATTGAGCCCCCCTCTTCCTTTTTCTTGACTATATATAGCTGGTTGTGGGGTTTGAAGATAGATCTGGCTGCCCGGGGTGGTACCAGCACATCACTCAAGGAACGTTCATTGATGTACATTAATTGAATTATGCAGGTGTCTGATCCATGTATACAGGATGTACAAACTCTCATAGATTAATGCTTGTTAACATTTTTTGTGGCCCCTACCCTGTTTTTAGATCCGCAATAATCTGGAATAATTTGATGCATTCTTATCGTGGTGTTTTTACTTGTTGATGTATTATTTATAAAGTCTTTGTTTAATTCAACTATGTACCAATAAAAATAAATTCAGTTTATACCATAATTTGGGCTGATAACTCATTGTTATATAGGTTGTGCTTACTCAGAGTTTGCCTGTTAACTATAGTGGCCTATTATCTGGTTCTCCTAAACTAACTGCAGACTGACTAACTGTCACTCCTGCTCTGTGGTAAACAACTTTAGCTCCTCCCACTAGTGCAGGTGCCACCTAAGCTCCTCCCACTTTCTAGTGTAATGTTGTGTGGGGATTAAACCTGTGTTGATGTTTCTGTGGCACATTACCCCTTGGGGTGCCACACACCCTCTAGAGACATGTTGCCCACAGCTACTATTAATATTTCATGTTTTAATAACATTTAACACTTTGTTCATCCCTGCGGCAAGAACACATTTTTGCAAAAAAAAGTGTCTGAAGGCAATTGCGGTTACCACATCCAGATCTGGATGCGGTCACCGCTATTACCTTTGAAAGTGTGACCCCAGACAATATAGAGCTGAACGCAAGACTGTCCTTATATATTTTGCTTGCTTTCATTAAACTACCACATTCCACAGCTCTTTACAGACATCATCATCACTGTCCCCATTGGGCCTCACAATGTACATTCCCTATCATAATGTCTTTGGAGCGTGGGAGGAAGCAGAGAACCCGGAGGAAACCCATACAAACACAGGGAGAACATACAAACTCCTTGCAGATGTTGACCTTGGTTGTCTATTGCCCAGCCTGCATCTTGCTAATATTGTTGGTCTGGACAAGTCAATGGCTCTTACCAATGGCGTTAGAATGTTGACCTCTTATCTACACATGGTAACGCCATGAAATTTGTCACTAACATTTCTGTGACTGTCCCAATCATTTTATTGGTGTTTGCAGAAATCAATGCAACCAGTGAGTATCTCATGAGGTTCACATCCTAATCCTAATCACATTTTAGTATTCTGTGTCATCTCATGGCCTATTGTTTGGGGAGGTAAAGGTGTAATTCCTGCCTGATACAGGAAGAGACACGCCACAATCCACTCTGTGATCATCTCCTGCTACACAATTATAAAGAAAGCACATAGGTGAGAAGAGAACCTGTAACCGGGGGGGGGGGGGGAAGCTGATGCATATTAATAGGGGATGTACTAAGTGCAAATATAGTTGGGCAAAGGAACTTTAAAAAATGTAAGTATCTACATTTCAGCAATCTAAAATCCTAATATTGCCTGGCTCTATGGGGCTTCTTAAATCTTGAATGTTGCAAAGAACACATTTCTTTGCAATAGATCCCTATGGTGGACAGATGTCTTGGGATCCACCCTGATGGTGGACAGTGTCGGCTGCTTTCCTTCTGACCATATGTGCCTCATAGTGGGCACAGACTCAGAGTGGACCGAGTCTTACGTTTTTTAATTTCCAATACCTTTCTATGAGTAAGGCTGGGGTCACATTTGGAAGGCACAATCCAGTAACCGGATCCATTACCGGTATTGGACTGTGCCTTCATACTTATTTTAATCTGTAAAATTGCAACCCTCATTCCGGATCTGAATGTATTAATGCATGCGGTTTTGGATTGAGGATTTTTGCAATTGTAAAAACCGCACCCGGATCCAGTACCGCAATATACATTTATGTCTTTCCGGTACCAGATCCGGGTCCCATAGGGTCCCATGTTAAAAAAAAAACAGATCCGGTTTGGCAACTGGTCCGAAAAATGCAGCCTGTATGATTTTTACCGCAGACTGCAAAACTGGATCCGGTAACCGGATTGCAAATAGTGCAATCCGGTTTTACAATGCAAGCCGATGGGCTGTGGATTCAGATCCGGTTTTGAGCATTTTTAATGCTCAAAACCTGATCCGGATGGATAAAAAAATCACAGGTGTGACCCTAGTCTAAATAGAGTCAAGAAAGAGCCGCACTCACTGGCCTTCAAGTTCGTGTCAACGCTTTATTTCAATCAAGGGTACAGAGTGCAGGGAGGGAGGGGGTACAGATAGGACGACGGCACACCGTTTCACATTGCAGACGCTTCTGCGGGTCCCACAGGACACAGGGCCCACAGAGGCATCTACAAAACAAAACGGTGTGCCATCGTCCTATCTGCACCCTCTTCCTCTCTGTACTATGTACCCTTGATTGAAATAAAGCGTTGACACGAACTTGAAGACCGGTGAGTGTGGCTCTTTCTTCACTCTATTCGAATATGTATCACTGTCAAGCGTGCACTGCCGGTGATTTCCAGCTGCTGACAGCGTGCTGAATGGAAGTCCAAATTTTAGAGTGTTAGTAGCCCGGCTTTTTTCCTTCTCGTGGACTTCTTTCATTGACCCTAGCCTAAGACTAGGGCCATACTTGCGTCATGCATCCGTTAACTGGATACGTTTTTGACATGAGGAAATGTGTAAAAACACGCACCCATAGACTCCAATGCAAAAACCGCGTTGCATAAGTGTTATTGCGTTCAACGCAATGCTTTTAGCTACTAGCGCTAAAAACATGATCAGCAAAATTTTTTGGTGCTTTTTCAAAAACGTTTGCGTTTTTTTAACATGGGTCCCTATGGGAAATGTATGGATTAACACATGGTACATAAATCTACCTAGCGTTAACGCAAACGTTAACTAAGGCAAAAACTATGCTCAATGCCATGAAAATGGCAAGTGTTAAAAAAGAAGCCTTTACTGCATCCTGTAAATGGATGCAATCTCTCAAGTGTGATCCTAGCCTTAGGGTGGAGGCACACTATTATGCATCAAAAACGGAGCGTTTTTGATGCATGACAGTCATGCAAGTGCTGTCCGTATGGTCGTGTGTGCGTCACCGTGGTGTGTGTGTGGTGCGTGTGTGGTCTGTGTGCATGCCTGTTCATGAGAGTGTGGTGCAAGTGTGGTGTGAGTTTTATTACCAGGCTTTTAGCCTGCGTCATTGTGTGCTGCTGTCCTCGGTACTGAAGTCTGCCTTTGCTGGATGTTAGTGCTGTCCATGGTGCTGAAGTTTGCACGCCGGGATTTCTCAGCATGCTGTTATTCAAATCGGATCTGGGAAATGATCCAATTTTTCCTGGATCCGGCGCACCACAACATGGGATTCTATGGGCGCCGGATCCAATTTGAATAACAGCACGCTGAGAAATCCCGGCAAGCAAACTTCAGCACCATGGACATCCAGCACAGGCAGACTTCAGCACCGAGGACAACAGCACACAATGAAGCAGGCTAAAAGTTTGATCGGTCCTGTCAGGGTGATCCTGCAAAACACAGGATACACCCTGACAGGCAAAAGCTATGGTGTGAAGCCAGCCTTACCGGCAGATTAGCCAATGCAGCTGCATTGGCTAATCTTCTGGTATCCGGGAAATTCAAACACCGCTGCTGTTAAAGCAGCGATAAAGCCGATTGGCTGATCTGCTGGCAAACCGGCAAATTCAAACTCTTCTGCTTGGACAGCAGCAGCGGTAAAGCCGACAGTGTAAGTATTGCACAGACATGCTACTATCGCACAGTGTGCTGTATGGGTCTCCTTTCATCCGCCTCCTGGAGGGCCTCTACAGCATCACAGAAGTGAGGACTACGACTCCCCTCATCAACCCTGCTGCCCTGAGGTAAAGCTCAGCCTGTGGGGAGCTGTACTACCCAAAGCTGCATCACCATCACCTCAGCGGTCAGCTGCAGCGCTGGTAACTACATTACCAGGTACCACAGGTGGCGTCACGTATAATCTTCCCCTCAGCCATTGAGTGTCCAGGGCACAGGACCGGGACCCGACCAGCCGTGATCCCCACTGAAGTAGCAACCTGTCCCGGTATCCGAGTACCCCTACCCTGTCAACCAACTCACACACGTATGTCCATGTGATAAATTATTCCTCACCTCTGTATGGAGGGTTTAGTTAAAACAGAATTCTGACAGCTCAGGATATATCTTCTCGCAGATCTGATGAATTATATGTTACATAGGCGGCCGTCACACGGTTCAATATTGCTAACGATATCGTTTAAGCGATCTGCTATTTGATCGCTTAAGTGATATCGTTTGTGCATCGCTGCGTGCGATCAAGCGATTTTACAATGTAAAATCGCTTGATCGTTAGATCTCAGATATGAGAGCCGGAGCTCAAATCAAGCGATAAACGCTTGATCAATCTGCCTCATGGTGGTGTGTGACACCACGATGAACGATCTCCCAGCGGCAGAGCCTATGCTGGGAGATGGTATCTATGGTAAACGTCAGGTTACTAAGCGCCGCGCGGCGCCTAGTAACCCGATGTGTACCATAGTTACCAGCGATCTCGCTGCTCCACATCGCTGGTGAGTCTGCCTGTGTGACAGCTCACCAACGACGTGAACGATATTGTTAGCGATCGCGCGTGCACGTGATCGCTTACAATATCGCTCACGATATTGTAGCGTGTGAAGGCCACTATATCGGTATAATGTTCTCTTTGCAGCAGCAAGGAGACTATAATGAAGTCATCCGGTCAGTAAGCGTTCTGCAGGTGTCCAGGTTAAAATGACATAACATTCGGCTTTCCTTTGCCTGGATACAATGATTTATGGGCAACACAATGGCGAATAACAGAAATATTAGTAGGAAGGAAGTGCTGTGGAATGCAGCCGCCTTCTCATTCTTCCACATCATATCTGACTATGTGAGAACGGAAGCTGTACCCTCGATGTGGTGCATGATCCTCCTACACAGCAGTTGCCTTTTTTCACACCTGATTTTAACCTTTTACAAACATAATTTTTTTCCGTTTTGACAGTCATAACTTTCCACATTGACAATATAGTTACAAATTATTGGCATAGCAAACCTGTCTGTGTTACTTTGTTGTAGGTTACGGTAAAAACAGAGATTAGTGAATCAATAATGAATATATTGTTGTTACAAATGTCTGGTGACTTGATTTACCCAAACCCAGGAAAGTGGCTACCATATTTAGGGCTGAGAAGGGTTAATAAAACATAATAAAATATACTCATATGTCTTAAAGCCCCAGTTACACGGTACGAGATCGTGAACGATATCGCTCAAACGTCACGGGTTTGGAGTCGTTCAAACGTCATCATTAGGACGTCGTTGCGTGTTACACCGAGATACGACTACGATAAATCGTTGGATCGTTGATCGCAGATTTGAGAACATGTTCTCACATCAGACGATCCTCGATCAGCCAACCTGCTGCATCGTTGTGTGTGACACCGCGATAACGATGTCGTTAACGACGTCTCCTATTCACAAAAGTGAACAAGGATCGTTTGTTGGTGCGTCATCCATGATATCTAGACGTGTGACATCTCACCAACGATGTCAAAAAGATGTCCTAACGACCACGCACCCGTGAGATCGTTGGTGATATCTTAACGACAGTCTTCACTTTGGATCTTGTGGCCTCCAGTCATTTACTTAATTCAAATAACAATGTGAAGGTTAGTCAGTGTTGGAAAATCAGAAGAATGTAGACCAGAAGACCCAAAGGCTGAAAAATTCAAAGAACAAAGGATCCAAAGACAGGGAGCAATAAGAATGGCTGTGGGTGTGCTCTGGAGCCTCATTCAAGGAAACAGAAACATCAGAACATACCTGAAGCCTTTGTATACGCACCTGCACTGATACTATGGGTACCGTCACACTTGGCGACGCTCCAGCGATCCCAACAACGATACGACCTGGTAGGGATCGCTGGTGCGTCGCTACGTGGTCGCTGGTGAGATGTCAAACAGTCAGATATCACCAGCAACGTAGCAATGGTACGGCGGTCGTTGGGAACATGTCACTCTCGGGCGTAATGTTGAGATCGTTGGTCGTTGTCCCTGTCAAACACAGTGATGCACACTGCCCAGCGGGAGCGCAATGACCAACAAATAGTCCAGAGCGGTGTGTAACGATCAGCGCTCTCACAACTGGGGCCTGATCGCTGCTACGTGTCCAACGTTGCAAGATCGCTGTTGAGGTCGCTGTTGCGTCAAAAAACTTGTGACTCAACAGAGATCTCGCTAGCGACCTCGCTTAGTGTGGTGGGGGCTTATGTGTGCGCTGCCAAGGTCAAACAAGCGTCAGTACACAGACTAAAGGGGCCGTCACACACTACGATTTTGTGAGCGATCTCACCCACGAACTCAGGGGCGCGAGCTCCTGAACAACATCGTTAATGAGGTGTCACATGTAAATATATCGTTCACGATGCAGCAACGATGTTGCATGCAGGTATCGTTCGCACAACCAGCGACCGATGCTTGTCAATGTTGTGAATTGGCGAAATCGTTAAGGAGATCGTTATGGCGGTGTCACACAAAATGATGCAAGCAGATTGCATGATCGACATTGTCTGATTTGAGGTCCGGTTCTTAAATCTGCAATGAACAATCAGACCACTTATCGCTTGTAAGTTCGACGTGTCAGACGCAACGACGTCGTTAGAACGATGGAAAACTCGGGACGTTTCAGCGACATCGTTAAATATATTGTAGCATGTGACCGCCCCTTAAGAGAGTAAATACAGCTTTCCCAAGTCCATCAATACAAGATACCGGCTTCATTATGCAAATAGGAGAGCATGACGGTGCACCAAGGCAAAGGCCACACCAAAGGTACACGACAGCACCCTGATTTGGATATCAAATAAAAGTTAATTTTTTAAGTAAATATTATATCAAGCTACACTTGCCTAGTATGATTTAAATAGGGGCTAGGTGTCCTATAGAAATAATTAAATAGATATATACACAGTGGTATAATGATTGCGGTCGCAGGGGTCATGGCTGTGACGGGGCCTGGACCTATAAGGGGCCCGTGCCGTCAGCCGTCCCCCTGCGCTCGCCGATTACAGCACTGGGTGCCCGCCTCACATGGATGTGCATTCCTAAGGAAATAATTCATTTTCGAGAACAGGGGACCAACACTTTCAGCCTTGACTGCATATCTACTCTCTATTCACTGTAGACATAGCTGTCTACTGTTCTCAGGATTGCTGAGGGTTCTAACTGTTGGACCCCTAGTAATCATTAAGTGTTCCCGTTTTCCTACTGATAAATTACTATCTTGGGATTACGCCTTTGAAAATTTCTCTACGTTGTTTCATTATTAAAAAGTTTACAGATTTAAGATATTGATGATCCATAGTAAAAGAAGTAAGCAGCACTTGTGCGGTGTGCACTTCCATGGGTCGGGTGTATATATAGTGATACAGGACCTGTGGAAGTGCACACCACACGAAACAGCAAGCCGTAGTCCTTCTTGCTCCCCCTCCTTGCACTGCTGTAACCCTCACCCCTAATAGTCTGCACAAGGAAGATCTGGTGAGTGCTGCTTTCGTCTTTTACTATGGATTACTAATGAACTTTGACATGCACCGCAGTTGTCCCAGCTGTCTCTGAAGGGATCAGAATGAGGGGCCTGGATTACTCCATTATTATATGGTATAGTGTGTAGTGCCTGGCACTTCTAAAGGTGCTTTCACATTGCGATTTTTGAGGATCTGTGGCTGTCCGTTGTTTCATCACTCTAGGACAATCCGGTAGAATATGGATTATTCTCTCTGGACACAAAAATGATGCTTGCATCATCTTTTTGTCCGGGGAGAAAAATCTCCCCAATTTGCTGGATCCCGGATTCTCCCGGATCGGGAGGATCTGGGAACCGGATACCGGCGGCTGCACGCCGCTGTTGTTTCAGGACCGCGGCTAGCTCCATGATAGCCGCAGTCTTGAAAAATCAGCAGCTGCGGCTGCAATTACAGGCATCCGGCTGCACACAGGACCGGAGGGCACATTTGGCCCTACGGTTCTCTGTGCTGATCCGGTCCGGGGCTGTCAGGGTCATCCCGGACAGCCCCGGACCAGATCACACCGTGGTGTGAAGCCAGCCATAGCCATTTGCAGCATCGATGGGAGCCTCATGTAAAAAGTAAACAGTGCAGCTCCATTCACTGTATAGTGGTCTTGTCAGGGTACTGCAGCTCAGCCCCCATTCACTTTAACAGGAGCTGAGGTGCAGTATGTGAGAACGGCCACTATACAGTGTATGGAGCCGGGTGATTGGTGCTGAAGCTGAAGACAGCTGATTGGTGGGGTGCGGAGCGTCACACTCCAGCAATCTGATAATGATGATCTGTCCTAAAAAAGTTCATCAATGTAGTAATCCTTTAATTAGCGTTTTCTTAAAGGGACTATTTAGTGTATAACCATTTTTCTTGTCTGCCCCACACAATGACATATTGCTTAGCATAGCTGATATTCTAGGTGGACAGCTCATCACGGTTGAGTCATTCAGTTACAGGTGCCGTGTGGATATGACACATCCGTACATGCGGCTGCCGTCCAGAGTCCATGACTTTATATATTAAGGCCCCTTTCACATTTCTGCGTTTGCTGCGTTTTGCTGCGTTTTGCTTCATTTGCGTTTTTTTCGCGTTTTTACCGCTAAAAACGCATGAAAACGCATGCGTTTTTATCCCCATTGATTTTAATGGGGACGCATGAAAAACGCATGCAAAAACGCATGTACAAACGCATGTGCGTTTGCAAAAACGCACAACGCATGCGTTTTTGCAAGCGCAGCTCAAAACGTGGCAAACAACGTTTTGGGCTGCGTTTGCAAAAACGCATGCGTTATGCGTTTTTGCAAACGCATATGCGTTTGTACATGCGTTTTTCATGCGTCCCCATTAAAATCAATGGGGATAAAAACGCATGCGTTTTCATGCGTTTTTAGCGGTAAAAACGCGAAAAAAACGCAAATGAAGCAAAACGCAGCAAAACGCAGCAAACGCAGAAATGTGAAAGGGGCCTAAATGTTTATTTGAGTTGAGGGCACAGAATGGGATGTGTAGATCCAGGCAGGGCCAACTGCAGGGTTTTGTAAACCGCTTTGCTTTTTATTTCCATCTCGGCTTCAAAGTGCCATATATTGTGTATATTTTGGTTGATAGAGTTGAATTTTGGTGTCCATATGACTTTCCGATCTCATTTTCTCCTATTTTTATAGGTAAAGTGACCATTTAAATATTTAGGTGTAGAGATGAGTAGACCCATGGCAGTTTGGTTAGCTGGACATTAAATAAAGTTCTGTTCTGGACCCGCATACAGCCAGCTATAAGTCAAACACTTCCAGGGGAGGGATGGCGGGGATTCGTCATTTTCTTTTTTTTTTTTTTTACACGCTACATCCAATAACGCTGATTTTACCCAAGTGCGAGCTGTTCAAACACTATCTAACCACCCGCACTGAGTGTACCCGAGCACCAAGTGTACCCGAGCGCCAAGTGTACCCGAGCGCCAAGTGTACTCGAGCACCAAGTGCACCCGAGCACCAAGTGTACCCGAGCACCAAGTGTATCCGAGCGCCAAGTGTACCCAAGCACCAAGTGTACCCGAGCACCAAGTGTACCCGAGCACCAAGTGTACCCGAGCGCCAAGTGTACTCGAGCACTAAGTGTACCCGAGCACAGTGATGCTTGCTCCAGTGATCTGTGTACGTACAGCTCCCAAACTCTGAACCCGAATAATTACATTTTTCTTAAAATTGGTGTTCAGTACAAACTCTGAACCTCAAAGCCCGGTTCGCTCATCCCTACCTAGAAGACTTGGGATCATTTCATTGTTTGTATTATATACTGCAGTGCAATGTAAAATCACTTTTCCTATATAAGGGTGCGTGCACACGATCAGTGTACGCAGCATTTTGGACGCAGCGTCTTGCCGCTGCGTCCAAAACGCTGCGTAGTACAGTACTAGCATAGTGGATGGGATTTCAAGAAATCCCATCCTCACTATGTGTAACCCGCCTGCAGCGTGTTTGGAGCCACGGTGCTGGTTGCAACCATTCCGCTCGGAAGCGGCTCCTATCGAGTGACTGCAGGGAGAAGCCGCCCTGCACCCACCGCACATGGTGAGTACAGGGCGGCAGCGGTCTCCCTGCGGCCACCCATGGCTTCCCTCAGGTCCGGAGGAGCAGTGTCCAACATGCAGCTCCTCCGGACACTGTGCACGCACCCTTAAACCAACTGGGCTACATTAATGTACAAGATAGCAGACATAGGAGCCTTCAGTAGTTCTCTTAACTCCCATTACACCTTCGCCACCCTGCCACCATGTTGTGGGGTTGAGGATGATAAGTGTCAGAATAGAAAACTTCCCCCTCCTTCCATCTCCTTAAATGCTATGGGATCTGAAGGCCACTTTACACACACCAACTTATCTGTCTAACTTCTGACCAACTTACTGGTTGCAGTGAAATCATGGACACATTGCTCCATTTTGTGGCTGTGTACAAATGTAACAATGTGTCCATGATTTCACTGCAACCAGAGATCTGTTCAGAAGTTGGACACAGACATTGGTGTGTGTAAAGTGGCCATTACTATCTGACTTAGCTCCGATCACTGAAAGGCTTGGGTGACAGCTGTACAGCACAGCTGGCACCCGTGATGTAAGCCTAGTTGCACATGGAGTTTTTTGAAGCATTCAAAACCCATGAGGTTTTCAAGCAGAAACCAATTCAGGAACTTCTACTTATTGTAGACTTTTTTTGAGAACTTTTTATGTTACTTAAACGATTTTGAAGAGATTTGGAACATTTTTTCCTGCAGATTTTTTTTGCAGACTTTTGATTGAATGGTAAAAAGAGAAGCCAATCAGTCAATGTTCCGGAGTTCTGGGACATGGCAAACGTCGTCGATTTAAAGGAAAACAGGGTCCAACTCCACAGATAAAAGTACCGTAACTCCTTTATTAATGAGTTAAAAATTCCAAAATTCATATGAATGGAAGCAGTATGGAATCAAATGAAATCTATAATAAAAACTCAATAATGAGCCAGATTTGACAGCAGTCACATACCCCCAAGCAGGGGCATAACTACAACAGGTGCAACCCACCCAGTTCCTGGAGCCTTTGAGGTCCCAAAAGTCTCATTGGTCTATAGAAAAAAAGACTATTGCTATTATTGATTTGCAATAATTGAGGGCCCTGTTGGAGCTTTTGCATCGGGGCCCATGAGCTTCAAAAGATCAACTTACAACTGCACAGAGAGGTTATTAGAATAGCTAAGGAACGTGGCTATCAATTTTACCCTGCCACTTTTGGGTCAATTTTTATATTGAAGTGCCCCTTTAGCTGTTGGGTCTCATAGTGCTTACTAGATTTGCTACTCATGTAGTTACAGACATGTACCGGATATGGTATTTGATATTTTTTTACCAATCTCATAAAGTGAAGCAATGTTCTTAGGCTATGCCATCATTTTATAATCAGGACAGGTTTAAAGAGGATTTCTGGTTGCAACTTGTAAAAAAATAAAAAAAAACCTTCCCAGGTCAAGCACTAAGTCTTCCCCACTGCTCCTGGTGTCTATTATTGTCTACCATGCTGCCGACACACTGACAGCTCCACAGCCAATAACTGAGCTTATCGGCTCTGCCGGAGTAGACAGTACAAGCCGCTCAGAGCCGCTGAGATCGATCACTGATTAGCTGCAGCACTGTCGGCATAACATCAATGCTGCAGACAATACCAAACACCAATATCAGCAGTGTAGACTCAGCTCTGAACCTGGGGAGGGGAAATATAATACAGTTTGTATTGTAAAAGCAAAGTGCACCCAAAGGACAGGTGTATTTCGAAAATGGAAAACTCCTTTTAAATACTGGAATCCCCATCAATGCTGACAGGGCCCGCTCCAAGTTTTTGTGGGCCCTGGGCAAAAGAGTCTCAGTGGGCCTTTTACCACATATTGATGATTATAATATAGAGGTTGCGGGCTGTATCTATATAATAAAATGGCTGTGGGCCATATATATACAATGCAATCTCTGTAAATATAAATCCCTCTTGGGTGCTGTCTCCTGCCCCTGTGTGCTGTCTTCTCCCCCTATGCGCTGTCTCTTCCTTTGTGCTGTTTTCACCCCCTGTGCGCTCTTCTCCACCCTGTGTGCTGCCGTCTTCCCCTACATGTTGTATGCTCCCCATGTGTACTGTCTTCATCCCCTGTCCGCTGTTTTCACCCCTTTTGCATTGTCTTCATCCCTTCTACACTATATTCCCCCTGTGCCTCCTTCTTCCTGCTATGAGCTGTCCCCCTCTCTGCACTGTCTTTACCCCCTGTGCACTGTGTTCCCCCTGTGCACTGTATTCACCCCTGTGTGCTGTCCTCAACCCTGTGCACTGTCTTCACCTCTGTGTGCTGTCCTCACCCCTGTGTGCTGTCCTCACCCCTGTGTGCTGTCCTCACCCCTGTGTGCTGTCCTCACCCCTGTGCTGTCCTCACCCCTGTGCTGTCCTCACTCCTGTGCTGTCCTCACTCCTGTGTGCTGTCTCCCCCCAATGCACTGTGTTCCCCATGTGATTTGTCTTTAACTCTTTTGTGCTATCTCCCCCCTGAAAGCTGTATTCTCCCATCATGTGCTGTGTCTCTACCTCCGAGTGCTGTTTCTCATATATATATATAAATATATATATATTTATATATATACTTGTATATATATATATATATATATATATCATAGGAGAGGAGCTGCACAGCTTTAATAGTTGGGTGCAAGCTGATCGAAAGTTTCTTTAGTAAAGCTTAATACGTACAATCAAAAGGAAGGTCACAGCACCCCGGTTCTGATGCAATGAGAATCTTTATTCCCTCATGGCCATAGGTGACACAGATGGCTTTATATATATATATATATATATATATATATATATATATATATATATATATATCTCTATCTATCAGATGGACTCTTTAAACACTGAGGGACCAGATTACTTGTACCTACCGATACATTTAAAATGATGAAGGGACTCAATTGATCTTCTCGGGTGGCAGTGGGGGATAACTGTGCTCCTGTCTGACTTACATAACTAAGAGAATAATCTCAGAGAGGCGCGTGTCTCCTGTGGCATCTTTATACTAAAGCCATGCCAATTTGGAACCATAGCAGATGTACGGGCAGATTGTACAGCGATAGGATCCCTCGAGTCTTTCATTAAACACATTGCGGTAGGCCTGGCATGTCCATTTTTAGAAAACGTCGACTGGCAAATGCCAAGTTTGTCACATTGCCAGCTTAGGCCTGGAGGCTTATGAGTATGTGTAGGCATTTATGAATGCTTCCAAATATGTTTTAAGGATTATGTATGTGCAATTATTGGTATTAAAATAAGAAGAAGGAAGAAAGACTGCCATTTATAGACTGAGCATGAGTAAACACCGGCCAGCGTCTCTGAGGGTTACACATATTTAGAAATGGTATATTTCCACTTGTGGTTGAAGTTTAGTTTCCGACAAACACTGGTGGTTTATACGTTCTGCAGTTATGATATCACTGTATTCACTGTCATATATCTCTCTGTCCTTTTACTCCTTTGCAGCCGCTGTATGTGATGTCAGTGCTGCCATGACAACCACCATCACATCCCAGTGCTTAGTAATGAGGGCCTGCTCTGAGGCCTCGCCACTTCAAGGCCTGGTCGTTCTAAGGCCTCACCGCTCTAAGGCCTCGCTGCTCTAAGGCCTTGCCGCTCTAATGCCTCACCGCTCTAAGGCCTCACCGCTCTAAGGCCTCGCCGCTCTAAGGCCTCGCCGCTCTAATGCCTCACCGCTCTAAGGCCTCGCCGCTCTAATGCCTCTTCGCTCTAAGGCCTCACCGCTCTAAGGCCTCGCCGCTCTAAGGCCTCACCACTCCAGGGCCTCGCCACTCCAAGGCCTGGTCGTTCTAAGGCCTCACTGCTCTAAGGCCTCGCTGCTCTAAGGTCTTGCCGCTCTAAGGCCTCGCTGCTCTAAAGCCTCGCCACTCTAATGCCTCACCGCTCTAAGGCCTCGCCGCTCTAAGGCCTCGCTGCTCTAAGGCCTCGCTGCTCTAATGCCTCACCGCTCTAAGGCCTTGCCGCTCTAAGGCCTCGCCGCTCTAAGGCCTCGCTGCTCTAAGGCCTCGCTGCTCTAATGCCTCACCGCTCTAAGGCCTTACCGCTCTAATGCCTCACTGCTCTAGGGCCTCGCCACTCCAAGGCTTGGTCGCTCTAAGGCTTCATTACTCTAAGGCCTCACCGCTCTAAGGCCTCGCTGCTCTAAGGCCTTGTCGCTCTAATGCATAACCACTCTAAGGCCTCACCGCTCTAAGGCCTCGCCGCTCTAAGGCCTCGCCGCTTTAAGGCCTCGCCACACTAATGCCTCACCGCTCTAAGGCTTCATCACTCTAAGGCCTCACCGCTCTAAGGCCTCGCTGCTCTAAGGCCTCGCCACTCTAATGCCTCACCGCTCTAAGGCCTCGCCGCTCTAAGGCCTTGCTGCTCTAATGCCTCACCGCTCTAAGGCCTTGCTGCTCTAATGCCTCACCGCTCTAAGGCCTCGCCGCTCTAAGGCCTCGCCGCTCTTAGGCCTCGCCGCTTTAAGGCCTCGCCGCACTAATGCCTCACCGCTCTAAGGCTTCATCACTCTAAGGCCTCACCGCTCTAAGGCCTCGCTGCTCTAAGGCCTCGCCACTCTAATGCCTCACCGCTCTAAGGCCTCGCCGCTCTAAGGCCTCGCTGCTCTAATGCCTCACCGCTCTAAGGCCTCGCTGCTCTAATGCCTCACCGCTCTAAGGCCTCGCCGCTCTAAGGCCTCGCCGCTCTAAGGCCTCACCGCTTTAATGCCTCGCCGCTCTAAGGCCTCGCCGCTCTAAGGCCTCGCTGCTCTAAGGCCTCGCTGCTCTAATGCCTCACCGCTCTAAGGCCTTGCCGCTCTAAGGCCTCACCGCTCTAAGGCCTTACCGCTCTAATGCCTCACTGCTCTAGGGCCTCGCCACTCCAAGGCTTGGTCGCTCTAAGGCTTCATTACTCTAAGGCCTCACCGCTCTAAGGCCTCGCTGCTCTAAGGCCTTGTCGCTCTAATGCATAACCACTCTAAGGCCTCACCGCTCTAAGGCCTCGCCGCTCTAAGGCCTCGCCGCTTTAAGGCCTCGCCACACTAATGCCTCACCGCTCTAAGGCTTCATCACTCTAAGGCCTCACCGCTCTAAGGCCTCGCTGCTCTAAGGCCTCGCCACTCTAATGCCTCACCGCTCTAAGGCCTCGCCGCTCTAAGGCCTTGCTGCTCTAATGCCTCACCGCTCTAAGGCCTTGCTGCTCTAATGCCTCACCGCTCTAAGGCCTCGCCGCTCTAAGGCCTCGCCTCTCTAAGGCCTCGCCGCTTTAAGGCCTCGCCGCACTAATGCCTCACCGCTCTAAGGCTTCATCACTCTAAGGCCTCACCGCTCTAAGGCCTCGCTGCTCTAAGGCCTCGCCACTCTAATGCCTCACCGCTCTAAGGCCTCGCCGCTCTAAGGCCTCGCTGCTCTAATGCCTCACCGCTCTAAGGCCTCGCTGCTCTAATGCCTCACCGCTCTAAGGCCTCGCCGCTCTAAGGCCTCGCCGCTCTAAGGCCTCGCCGCTCTAAGGCCTCACCGCTTTAATGCCTCACTGCTCTAGGGTCTCGCCACTCCAAGGCTTGGTCGCTCTTAGGCTTCATGACTCTAAGGCCTCACCGCTCTAAGGCCTCACCGCTCTAAGGCCTTGTCGCTCTAATGCATAACCACTCTAAGGCCTCACCGCTCTAAGGCCTCGCCGCTCTAAGGCCTCGCCGCTTTAAGGCCTCGCCGCACTAATGCCTCACCGCTCTAGGACCTCGCCACTACAAGGACTGGTCGCTCTAAGGCCTCCTTGCGCTAAGGCCTCGCCACTCTAAAATCTCGCCGCTCTAAGGCCTCTCCGATCTCGGTCCTGATTCATCATTGGCGTTTCTTTTTTTGTAAGTCACTTGTCTTTTTCATCTTGTTGTATTATTTGTCATTTTTTGGCGACAAATTTCTAAAAATGGTGCACGCGATTCATTTAGGCTTCTCCCTCTCTTGAACTACTTTGTGACTGTAGGGTTCATACTTTCTGGGGTACTACTCACAAGATAGATAATAACTTATTCATCGCTGGGGCCCAAACGCTGACACCCGCACCGATTGCCAGAAAGCGGCACTTTTATCCCTTTTAGAAATGAGGAGCATTGCACATGGGTAACAAAGATACCAGAATACAACACACAGAGCAGGATGACACATAACACAATACTTAATACCACAACAAACAGGGATTGGGATGGTGATGCAGAAATGTCAGGGAAAGGCTTTTAACAGGTTGATTCACTTAAGACTGATGATATAGAAACAGTAGAGAATGACTTATAACAGGTTAATATGTGGCACCCCTGCGGGTAGGCTGCCACAGGAAGACCTGGTGCAGGGATTTCCACATCAGTAAACTACATACCACACTTCACCCCAGACCTGAAGGGGAGCTCTACTGGCCGACTTCAGGCAAGGTCCCCTATAAATTCAGGCCGGGGAGGAGTTAGGCATTGCAGTTCCAGGCAGACTGTGAAGGCATCCTGGTGAAGGGTGCAGCACCAGGCCTGTGTCAGTAGGAAGCCTAGCCAGTGTAAGAAACCCTAGAGTGAGGTCGAGCAAGGCGAGGAACAGAGTGGAGCAAGGAACAATACCGGTTGACCCAGCAACAGACAGAAGCAACCCCGACCCTGAGTCCGAGTCTGCAGGTGCCAGTTAGCCCAGCGCAGAGTACTGGAGGACTAGGGAGACTTCAGGCTCCTGCAAGCACTTTGGCACAGCAACTACAAAGAGCCAGGGACCGCAGAGGATTAGCGGTGCCCAGCAGAAGGTTCATCTTGCCTGCCATACAAGTGAGGAACACAGGAAGGTCAGGCCAGATTCAGTCAGCCAGAACTAAGCGTACACTCAGTACAGAGGAGACCTCACAACTCATTGGATGTGGAAATCCTGAACTGCCACTGACCACCTGGACTGTACCCTGGATGAATACCTTGCATCAACACTATAAAAGAAAGGAACAACTCCAGTGGTGTATGTGTCCATCATTGAGGACCCTGATCCTGCCCTTAACACAGACTTCACCAGCATCTCCACCTGCAGAGCTGCTTCTCTGTGTAGAAATCCCCTATTCATCATCCATCTCTGTCCCGGGTATCGCGCTCCACCTATGGGGAGTGTCACAATCTAGCTGCCCCATCCATCATCCCCAGAGGTCTGCAGCAGCGCCAGTATCACTACCGGACACCTTGGGCGGCGTCACAAAATCTTTTATTTTTATCTTTTACTTTTGTTTTCCCCTTTTTCAGCTACCACCAGGGCCATGGGCCCCTCTTATTAACGCCCGGGACCGGGTGCCCCAAGGCCCTGGGGTGGGTCAAATACACTTGAGGCTTAATATACACAGTGAACAGGTGCAAGATTACACCTAACAATATTGTACTCAGTTGTGAGCAGACTGTACTACTTTTCTGGTGGTCGCTCTCTTTTACACACCTGGAGACCGGGACACCCCTTTATCTAGTAGCCCTTGGGTATATTAACTCAGTTGTCTTTTCATCTCTTTATTTTATTCTCTGGAACATAACCCAATCCCCTTGTCTTATCAACAGGATCCACTATATAGTTGGGGGAGTGGGTTAGCACCCACTAGTTTTTCCTTTGACCCCTCAGAGATCACAAAGTCTAGAAGAGAGCAAAGGTCACTCTGGAACACCAATCTTGACTGACATCATCTGCGGCTGGATCGCATTGGTCTGCTGCAAGGTGTTGACCGGTGGAGTCTGCTGCTTGACCACATACCTATGCTGCGGGTGTTGACTGGCAGAATCTGCGGCTTGACGATCTAGCTCTGCTGCGGGGTGTCTAATGAGAACACACCAGGATCGGGCACTGGATCTCGACAGGCTGTGCTTGCAAAGATTCACAGGGATCAGGCTCTCTCTTGCTCTGGGGAGGGTAATGTTGCTTGTAGGGGTGCTCCTTATGACTTTCTGGTGCCAATCTGTCACAGTTCACTCTTGACCTAGTTCTGTTCTTAAACACTTCCCCCACGGAATCTGCAGGCTTCCCTCTAAATCCATGTGGCATCTTCTGCCTACAGGAGATGATGCTCCCTTGCTGGTCCTATGGGCCCCGCCAGAGAGTACAGGCTGCCTCTACAAATGCTACAATCATTGTCTATGGGGCTGCTGAGAGCTCAGCTTTTTACGGTGGTCAGCTTTTTTGGTATTCCAATGGAGAATGAATAGAGCAGTGGTTGAGTATGTGCACTGCCACTCGATTCTAAAGGGAGTAAAAGTGTCCAATTAAAGATTAAAAATTCCCATCTCTACCAATAGGCCCGTCCTAATAATGACAATAACGATAGCATAAGGGTGGACCACAAAAAACATCCTTGTTTGACACGTGTGGTTTGTAAAGGATAATGCTCATTCATCAAAACTGTCGTAGAGTTCATTCAACTGTCTATGGAAATCAGTCTGATCTTGGACCACAATTCATGGAGTTGCCACAAGTGTCCAGCCCTGAACTTATCACAACAAAAGCCAGCATTTGATATTCTTAAAATCAATCCATTCTTTATTTTAAGTTCACAACATTAAAACAGCATACAAGGCATGCAGGCCCACCCGATGCATTTTGGATATGATCTAATAGTTGTAGGCTAAGATTACTGCTAGGTAGGGGCCATCCCAATGGGGTCACCTTGTAGCAGTGGGACGGCTTGCACATTTTTTTTTAATCAAAATAATGTCACCAAGTACCCTATTTATTATTTTTAATGCACTAAAGAATTTTACTTTTACTTATTTTTAGGGTATTTGCTCATTTTTCATTATTGCTGCTTTTGCAACAAAGCAACCTGCATTATGGGTATATAGCCATCTCCAGAGATATAATACTCTCTATAGAATGTTTTCCACTGTACTTTAGTGTTTTCCAGTTCCTCCTATGATCTATGGACAGATCTATTTATCTCCTCTGTTTCCTTCCTCTAATACTTCCTGTGCTCTGAAGTTTGGCTCCAATAACCAGATTTCTGGAGTGCTAATCAGTTAAGCTTTCCTGCACTCCTTATTATACCCTACAGATACTGCTCCATTAATCCAGGGTCTAAAGTATCATATAAATTCCTAATGAAGTCCTTCTGTCAACTAAACTGTATCTAAGGCCCTGTATATCTCATTCTCTGTACAGTTACTAGCTACACCCCCAAGAGAGCCGTCTCCTAGTAATCCGCTAAAGCTCCAAGTTATTTTGTTTGTTAGTGTCTTGCAGAATTCAATGTTACTAATCCTATTTACAATATACTTGTATGTACTATTCCACTGTTTAAGTGTTTCTGAAGGGTTTGGCCAATTAATATTGGCCTTTGGTCAAAACAGTCCCAATGGGCCCCTCTTCATTTTCATTTTCTTTCCTTTTTAGTTTTTGGTCAATAGAGTTGTCTCAGAGCTTGAATCTTTGTGGTTCACACTGTAGTTTTTATCATTACCTTTTTGAGGCCTCTATGACTTTCTCGTGTCCTGTTTAGAGCAGAGTTCCCCGACTCCAGTCCTCAAGGCCCACAGCAGTGCAGTTTTCAGGATTTCCTTAGCATTTGACAGATGGAACCATCACCTGTGCAGAAGAACATATTACCAACTGTCAAATGCCAAGGTGTTGGAATATGTTTAGTGCAACAACTCCATTCCTGTATATGTAAGTATTCTATTGCTAGGTTTATGTATTGTCTATAAAGTTAGATAAAAAAAAAAAAACACTCCCAGAGGCTCACACACAGGAAAACTATGTGACTGTACCCAGTTTCCTTGTCTGAGCATGAGAGGAGAAGCAGCCTGCTGATGCTGCACAAAGACACTTAAGATATGTATATTACTGATTCCACAAAGCCTATCATATCTGTACCTGATTATTACTAATTAAAGCTCCGTTCTGTGTCAACACGCTCAAGAGTATTCTGAATGATCCGCTGCCAATAGGTTATGGGTCCAGCGTGACACAGCACCCCAGGAGGGACACAGAGCACAGAGTGACACAGAAGAGTAATACAGTAACAGAAACACAAAGCAAAAGTAGCACAGAGCAACAAAGAAGATGTCCAGAAGCAGGGATCACTGCAAGTTTTCAGTGCAAAGTCTCACCAATCAGAATTATCAATCCTGGAAATTCAAGGCAAAGATGCTGCTCATAAGAGAAGGTACGTGGAAATATACGCAGGAACAAGTGCCTCATCTATTGCCAGATGATTGGCTAGAGAATGATCAGAAAGCACAAAACATTATCTCCCTCAGTGTAGATGGTGGTCTGATTGTGCATATATGCAAGTGTGCAACTGCAAAGGAGATGTGGGATGAGTTATAGAAAGTGCACGAAAGATCAAATCTCAGAAATATGCTTTATCTCATGAGAAAGTTGTACCAGTCTTAACTAAGTAATGGCCAGAATATGTAGGACTATATAAGAAACACCCTAGAGATTGAGGAATGTCTCAGGGGTATGGGAGAAGTAATTAAAGACTTTCATGTTGCTGCACTACTATTAAGTGGTCTTCCAGAAAGTTATGACACACTTGTCACTGCATTAGATGCACGGCCAGATGATGAGCTCACACTAGAATATGTCAAAGGCATGCTTGTAGATGAATTCAAGCAAAAACTCATAACGTAAGCAGCAGTAATGAATCTAGAGCACAAATAGCATTAAAGACACAGGACATTCCTAAAAATAAGAGCAATCTAAGGGAAACCTATGAACGTTTTGTCTGTAAAATGACCGGCCACCTTAAAGCAAACTGCAGAATTTGGAAAGCAAGAATGAGTCAGCTTAAATAGCAGAACAGTGATCAAAAAGTGAAAACTGCTGTAAAGGAAAAGTCTGCATGTGTTGAAGCTGCATTTAATACCAGTGCAGGCTCATCTGCAAAGCATATATGGTTATAGACACTGGTGCTAGCAGCCATATGACGAATAACAAGGATTTCTTCACTGACCTTGATGAAAGCAAGTCAGAAAGGTCATCTTAGCTAATGGTCAATATATGACTTCAGAAGGAGTAGGAGACGGCTACCTCCACGTCCAGTTTCCTCAGCTCAAAGCAGAAAGATCCTAGTAAAGGATATTCTCTATGTTCCCAGTCTTGAAAGCAATCTTCTGTTAGTAAAGATGCTTACACAAAAAGAGAATGTAGTTACTTTTGAAGACAACAACTGCATTATATCAAAGAAGGGTCACACTCTTGCAGAAGAAAAAAATTAAAAATGAACTTTAGCAGCTAAAATGCAAAGAAAGAGTGTACAGTGCTAGAGAAGATCTGCATAAGAACTGTATCCATATATGGCACAGACGTCTTGGGAATAGGGGCCCAGACGCAGTGAGGAAGCTAGGTCAACTTGCAAATGGTGTTGAAATAAAGCAATTTAGTCAATTGATGTAGTGCACTAGCTGTCTTAAAGGGAAAATGTCCAGAAAATCCTTCCTAAAATAAGCAGCACTAGATCTGCACAGCCACTGGATTTGATACACACAGATGTTTCCCGGTCCAATGAGTGTTGAAACTCCAAGCAAGAAGAGATATTTTCTCACGTTTATTGATGACTACTCCAGATATACTATTGCCTACCTGCTTCACAGTAAGGATGAAGTTCCACAGAAACTTGAAGAATATCTTGCCATAGTGTTCAACAAATTTGGAAGAATGCCAAAACTCTGTGTGCAGATAATGGGACTGAATATACAAGTGGTAAGGTGCAAACCATTTTGAAAAAGAATGGAATTGTGTTCCAGACTACCATTCCATACAACCCAGAACAGAATGGCATTACAGAGAGAAAGAGCTTCACTCTCTGTGAAAGTATATTGTTTGATGCAAATCTACCCACAACGTATTGGAGAGAAATCATCATGACAGCTTGCTATCTTCAAAACAGACTGCCAGGTAAAGCCACAAATAAAACTCCATATGAG
The DNA here is from genome assembly GCA_033576535.1 of Allobates femoralis. Classification (NCBI taxonomy): domain Eukaryota; kingdom Metazoa; phylum Chordata; class Amphibia; order Anura; family Aromobatidae; genus Allobates; species Allobates femoralis. The sequence continues at coordinate 143,852,685 of JARQOC010000007.1, forward strand.
CTATGGAACTGTGAAAAGCCTAACCTGAAGCACCTCAGGATATTTGGAAGCAAAGCATTTGTGTCTGTTCCCAAAGAAAAACATTCCAAGTGGGAATCACATGCAAAACAAGGAGTCCTGGTGGGCTATAGTGAAACGCAAAAGGGATACAGAATCCTGCACCCAGAGACCAACACAGTAACAATCAGCAGAGATGTAGTGATTGATGAGAACTCTGTTTTGCTCAAATTCATGAAGTTGCACCAGTCATTCAAGCCAAGAAACAAGAACAAGAATCTCAATCACCAAACCCAGACACTGAAAAAGAAAAGACTAAAGTCTGGATAAGTCTGAAGCCAGCAAGGAATAAACAGAAGAACCAAGTCAACCTCCAGTCAGGAGATCAGAAAGACCAAACAAAGGTATCCCAGCTAGACGCCTTTTTTCGGAAACGCATGCGTTTTTGTTAACATGGGCTCCTATGGGAAACGCATGCGTTTTTTAATGGCACTAAAAGGTACTAACTGTACATGCGTTTTTGCATGCGTTTCCATAGGAACCCATGTTATAAAAACGCATGCGTTTTCTACAAAAACGCATGCGTTTTTCAAAACGCTCAAAAAATACTACAAGCACTATTTTTTGGTGCAGATTCAAAAACGCACCCAAAAACGCAGGGAGCCATCACACACCTTACAAAACTCATGCTGACATGAAAAAAGCATGAGTTTGTTAAATCACTTAAAAAAACGCATGCAACTGTGACCACAGCCTAACAGGATAAGTAGTTGTTGAGTGTGTGTGTGGGGGTTGGAATATGTTTAATGCAACAACTCCATTCCTGTATATGTAAGGCTAGAGTCAGACTTGCATCTGGCCCTGAGCCTGCAGGATCTGGCAGAAGCATAGTTTTTGGCCAAAGGAGCGCATAGCGTTACCAGTAGGTCTATGGCAACTGGACGCTTACCGCAGCCTCCGACTCCACAGGATATGCGCTTTTGCAGAGCGTACAGGAAACGCTGTTGGCAGCATTTTCTTGTGCGCTCTGCAAAAGCCTATATCCTCGAGATCTTGTGGAGCCGGCGGCTGCGGTAAGTGTCCGGTTACCATAGAGATCAATAGACAGGCGGCGCATAGCTCTACCTACTGGTAACGCTATGCGCTCCTCCGGCCAGGAACTATGTTTCTGCCGGATCCTGGAGGCTCAGAGGCAGAAGCAAGTCTGACCCTAGCCTAAGGGTGCCTTCAAATTTGCGTATGGGAAGGCAACGTATGCTGCGTTCCCATAAGCAGTCAAGCGCATGCGCACTGCATTCCTATGTTTAACATAGGAACGCATAGTGCCTGCGTTTGCTGCGTTCGGGTGCGCATGCGGAAGATATCTGCTCCCTCCAGGGTTCCCCCGTCCGCACCCGGGACGCAGCATGTTGCATTTTTTGTGCGCTTGGTGACCTTGGAAAATCAGCAAGCTTCCCCAAGCGCACAAAAGAATGCATTGGCGTGAATGGTCCGCAGTGTTCTGCACATGACAGCGCAGGAGAACGCTGCAGACCCATTGAAATCTCTCCCGGTGGCTGCCAGTGATGTCACAGGAGATCACCGACGGCCACCGGGAGATCAGCTGGAGCCTCTGATGATCTCCTCCTCCCCGCCGCCGGTAATCTCCTAGCGGTGTCGGCAGGGAGAAACAGCTGATGTGACAGCTGTTTGAATCTTCCCGCACCGATATCTCCTCTCGGTGTCACATCAGCTGTTTAACCCCGCTGACACATCCCGGAGCTTACCGGCGGCCGGGAGGAGGAGATCTCCTCCGCTGATCTCCGCCTCCGGCCCGCCCCCGGACACCGCCAATTGGCTGCCCGGGCTCCATAGTGATGTGTCCGCAGGCGGACATTCTCCGCTGCGGACACATCAAAATGACCCTGCTTTTCACTGCGTTTGTGTCTGCATGCCATCAGCACGCAGATACAAACGCAAATGTGAAGGCAGCCTAATCTAGGTTTTGTGTATTGTCTATAAAGTTAGATAACAAAACACTCCCAGAGGCTCACACACAGGAAAGACCATGTGACTGTACCCAGTTTCCTGTGTCTGTGCATGAGAGGAAAAGCAGCCTTGAAATGCTGCACAGAGACACTTAAGTTATGTATATTCCCCAATGGGCCTCACAATCTACATTCCCTATCATTCAGAAAAACACCAAGGAGAACATACAAACTCCTTGCAGATGTTGTCCTTGGTGGGATTTGAAGTCAGGACACCAGTGCTGCAAAGCAACAGTGCTAACCACTGAGCCACCATACTGCCATTAGAATGTCTATGAGTTTTGGAGGCACACAGAGCTCAACTGAACGCTTTTGACCATCTATCAATGGGGATATTAGCACCAAGACCCCCACCAGAAAACATGTTTCTTCTGATGTGCTTCTATAAGGCTTGATTAACTCCAAAGCCTTTTGCAATCAGGCACAGATCCATTAAAAAACATATCTTTAACGTAGTGAACCGGATGGTAGTGTTCCGTTTTTCTTGCTTGATCCATTTGCCAGATTTTGCATAATACCAGAACAGTACCATCTGGTTCAGTCCGTTATTGTCTGTTTTTTGTTGGATTCTTTTTATAGGCACTGCCCACTGGATTCTGGGCATACTTAGACTTCCATTATAATGATGCCGGATCAGGTACAGATCCGGTAGGATGTGGTTTTTTGACCAGTCCAAAAAACATTGCACACAACATTTTTTGGACTCGGCAAAAAACATCATCCGGTGACATAATAAACAGTGACTTGAACTGTATCAATTGCAGAGGACATAAAATCCATGAACCTTTAGCACTTGTCTGGTTTTCTAGAAACTGTCGGTATCTAATGTTTACAGCTGTACAATACACAAAACACAGAAATGTAGGCTGGAAGATATAGACATGTTTACATAGGTCGTGTCTGTTACAATGTGTCATTCAGTAACGTTTACACACTGCTTTATCCATCTGTTCCTTTAATCTACGTCTGTTCACCAATTTCTTTGAGAACAAATGTAACATTTTATTATTTGGTTCTTTTACAGAAAACATTTCGGAGGTCACCATCCAAGAGCGTAATGTTTGCGGACAAAGTTTAGTTTTGTGATGGAGCCAAACTCCACAGAACATGATGTTTTGGAGCCGGGCACTGCCCAGGAGTGAGGCACCATTACTTATTCCAAGCTTTTCACAATAAACTTAATATTTATTAGCTGACCTCCCACATGCCTTATCTTCTGAGAAGAAAAGTTCATTTTCAACATCAGGGATTTTATAAAAATCAAGATTATTACTGAACAACACTGAGGGATGTTTAGAGACTTAATGTACCCAAAGGAAAAGTACTCGAAGTGTAGAGCGGTCAATGGAATAATACTGTATTATCAGGTATTAAGCTCAATTCAATCATTTTTATTTATAGTCATTTAATGACTTTTTCAGCATTATATAGTTAGAGGAATAATGTCCAAAAATGTATTTGGCCTGAAACAGATTGTTTACTAAAATGATCACTGCTTGTGTTCCTCTACAGCAAGGGCCCACAGCTTGTATCTTGGGAGCCACATGTGGATCTTGGGCCTGTAATGTGTGGCTCGAGAGCCACATGTTGATCTTGGACCCGTGATGCGTGGCTCGAGAGCTACATGTGGATCTTGGGCCTGTAATGTGTGACTCAGGAGCCACATGTGGATCTTGGGCCCATGATAAGGGGCTTGGGAGCCACATGTAGCTCTTGAGCCTCTAATATGTGGCTTGGGACCACGTGTAGAACTTGGGCCCATGATTTGTGGCTCAGGAGCCACATGTGGATCTTGGGCCTGTAATGTGTGGCTCGGGAGACACATGTGAATCTTGGGCCTGTAATGTGTGGCTGGGGAGCTACATGTGGATCTTGGGCCCATGATAATTGGCTTGAAAGCCACATGTGGATCTTGGGCTTGTAATGTGTGGCTTCTGAGCACTTGTGGATCTTGGGCCCATGATGTGTGGTTTGGGAGCCACAAGTGGATGTTGGGCCTGTAATGTGTGGCTTGGAAGCCATATGTGGATCTTGGGTTCATGATAAGTGGCATAGGAGCCACCTGTGGATCTTGGGCCTGTAATGTGGGCCCTGGAACCACATGTAAATCTTGGGCCTGTAATGTATGGCTTTGGAGCCACTTTTGGATCTTGGACCCATGATGTGTGGCTCAGGAGCCACATGTGGATCTTGGGCCTGTAATGTGTTCTCGGGAACCACATGTGGATCTCGGGCCGTAATGTGTGGCTCCTGGCTGTCCTCCAGCTTGTTGTATTAGCACCAGGACTAGCAAACGTCTATGAAGAAAAGATCTCCAGATGGTGACTTTTGTGAGTAGCTCCTCATAGAAAAGCAGATCTGAATGGGAATAAGGTAGGATTCTCTGCATCTTGATATACTGCCTCTGTGTGATTACTGTGGAAACGTTTTTGGCTGTCATTATACCAGTAATGGGGGCTCCGGGTGTCACTACTGTGAGGGGGAGAGAGCTGGATGTGGCTCACGAGACTTTAAGAGCTGGATGTGACTTGTGAATGAATCTCTCAGGGTACCTTTACACGCCGCTACTGGAGGATGGATACAACCCGCTACAGGCTACAAATGTAGCTTGTAGCGTCAATATAGCCCGTAGTAGCGGTGTGTGAAGACGGGACGTGACAGCCGGCAACAGATACATCTGTTTCCGAGCACTGCTCGAAAACAGATGGCTACAATGCCGATTGTAGCGACCTGTATCGGCGTGTAAAGAAGGAACAGAAGGGTTGTTTCTACACCATGCTATGTAGCTGGGGCGTGACACAGGGTCCGGGTTTCCGCGCCCCCTTCAGCGATCATTGGAGGAAGCTCCTGCGTTGCGATTGGTTGTCGCCGCACAGAGCGGCATATTTAAGGAGCTGACCAGTCACACTACACAATTGCTCGAGCGTCAAGTATTAATCAGCCTCCTGCGATGCCTGCCCAATCATGGTATTATTGCTTTGTCCTATCAGCGTACGGACGTCTCGTAATCCACAATTGTGGCACGCCTATGTGCTGTCCCTGCTGCACCAGGTACGCCCATAGTAGCTGGTTGTAGCGGTGTGTAAATGAGCTAAGATGAGCTACAGATGGCTACTTGAGACACCCGGCGATGTATCTAGCTATAGATGTTGCGTAGTGTAGCGCACCTTGTCGCGGCGTGTAAAGGAGGTGCGTTTACCGTTTGTAACCGTTTGAGCGTGCTTGTGCACGTGAAGTAGCGGGTTGTATCCATCCTCCAGTAGCGGCGTGTAAAGGTACCCTCAGAGCTGAATGTGGCTCTCAAGGTCAGAAAAGTTGGGAACCTCTGCTCTCCAGTATATGCACCGTATATAGGACCTCCATAATTGCGGCTGCTAATCCTATCCAGAACATATATGCAGACTCCTCTCCCTCTCTATTTCTCTATTAAAGTACAAGTACTCACAGTAGGGGTATAACATGAAGCACCTGATCCTCAATGTAAAATCTGTAAGGCCGGTTTCAGACTGCCGTTCCCCTCCGCAGCGTTCTGCTGAGGGGAATCGCCATGTGTGCGCAGCCAGCGCGAGCCCCTATGTTTAGAATGGGGATGCACGGTGCTGCGTTTGACTGCGCATGACCGTGCGCACCCATTCACTCCCATATGTGATTTGTACGCAGGCGGATGCCTGCGCACAAATCACACACTCTCGTCCGCACCAGGAATGCAACATGTCGTGTGCCCGGTGCGGGCGAGAGTGCGTGATTTGTGCGCAGGCATCCGCCTGCGCACAGATCACATGTGGGAGTGAATGGGTGCGCACGGTCATGCGCAGTCAAGCGCAGCACCGTGCGTCCCCATTCTAAACATAGGGGCTCACGCTGGCTGCGCACACATGGCGATTCCCCTCCGCAGAACGCTGCGGAGGGGAACGCCAGTCTGAAACCAGCCTAACACAACGCCTCATCCACCATGTGCTATTTACAATGCTGGCATCTTTCTTATGGTCCAAAGGCTTCTGCTACCTCTAGACCTGTATAACTACACTCAAGGATACAAGTTGGGTAGTGCAAAGGATCAAGATCTGTACAATTAATGAAATCATGGACATGTTGCGATACCTCGAAGCTCTACAGGAAAACTGGAATTTGTTTCCACTCCACAATCAGCATTTTCAGCTGTGGTTTCTGCAATTGTATTCTACTGCCATATATGCACATTGTCCCATTGTCTCTGCAGACAATTGAGCAGCTAAACAACAACATAGAAAATGCCCAGTAGACTTGCTGGGGCGCAAACAATCAAACCCTGAAAAGCACACAATTAATCTTGTTTGTCCACTTAGCTTGAGTATTCACATGACTCTCCAATTAGGTATTATTGACTAGAGAACTTCTTCATAAGTAATTTCCTCTCCTCCTCCCTCACCCTCTCAAAAAACCCTGCAAGTAAAAGTGCAGGACTCAAATTATAGCGTGCAAGAAAAATCAACTGCAATTGATTGACCATAAAATGACCCATTCTAAGCATATGGCAAAACAAAAGTGGGTTGCATTTCTACAGGTGAACTGCATTATTATCACTAGATATTCAATCTATGTCTATCATAGTTACATGTATTATTATTATTTAAAGGCCTTCATCTCAATGCCGAGCAATGCCGACTTGATGGATGAACGCTCTGTAGGAAGAACGATCTTGTGCAGCCTAGATAGGTCCACCAAGGTCTTATCCAACCCTAGATCGCTCCACGAGGGTTTTCACCAAACATTGATAGTTCCAACAGGGTCTTCTCCAAGCCTAGATATGTCCACCAGGCTCTTCTCCAAGCCTAGATAGGTCCACGAGGCTCTTCTCCAAGCCTAGATATGTCCACCAGGCTCTTCTCCAAGCCTAGATAGGTCCACGAGGCTCTTCTCCAAGCCTAGATAGGTCCACCAGGGTCTTCTCCAAGCCTAGATATGTCCACCAGGCTCTTCTCCAAGCCTAGATAGGTCCACGAGGCTCTTCTCCAAGCCTAGATATGTCCACCAGGCTCTTCTCCAAGCCTAGATAGGTCCACGAGGCTCTTCTCCAAGCCTAGATAGGTCCACGAGGCTCTTCTCCAAGCCTAGATATGTCCACCGGGCTCTTCTCCAAGCCTAGATATGTCCACGAGGCTCTTCTCCAAGCCTAGATAGTTCCACCAGGGTCTTCTCCAAGCCTAGATATGTCCACCAGGGTCTTCTCCAAGCCTAGATATGTCCACCGGGCTCTTCTCCAAGCCTAGATAGTTCCACCAGGGTCTTCTCCAAGCCTAGATATGTCCACCAGGGTCTTCTCCAAGCCTAGATATGTCCACCAGGGTCTTCTCCAAGCCTAGATAATTCCACCAGCCTCTTCTCCGCTGTTATCTTGATAGTATCAAGCCATCAGGTTACTGGTCTTCCTCTTCGCCTTGTTCCTTCTATTCCTCTGACTATGATGTCCTTCTCCAGTTATGGTTTTCTTTGTATGATGTGTCCAAAGTAGGCAAGTTGTAGCTTGGTGATTCTTGCTTCAACTGACACGTCTGGCTTGATTTGTTCCAGTATTGATTTGCTGGTTTTTCTTGCTATCCATGGTATTGATAACATCCTTCTCCATCACCATATATCAAAGGTGATGATTCTTCTTCTGTCTTGTTTCTTTATTGTCCATCTTTCACTTCCCTATGTTACTACAGTAAAGACCAGACTCTGTATGAGCCATGTCTTCATCACCAGTGAAATCTTCCTTGATGTGAAGACCTTGTACTGTGACTTCATTGTGGATATTCCCATAGCTGTTCTACTGACTTCCAGTGTCATCGCTGCTGCATCTTGAGTGATCATTGATCTGAATAGGTTGAAGTTATTGCCTGCACCTTGCAAACTCGGGCATTGCCAGGGGCACTGGTTCCATGGGGACCCACTCTGCCCAGGTTCTTATTTGTGAAATCCTCTCTAGATGTATAGCTGAGCCCAAACCATGTGACACAATTGCTGGCTGTATTTTACAGCTCTCACCAAAGTCTAAAAGCATTTGGAGCATTGCTCTGATTGCAGATGCTTTACCTATTAAATATCATTGTCAATGGTGATTGCACCAGTTAGAAGGTTGGAAATGGGGGAGGTTATCCCTTTCAATTTCCGTGGACCCACCCCTTCCCCCACAATCAGATTCACGGATGCTAGTGACACTGTCATGCTGTCTGGGGTTAACCAAAGGTCCTTGTTTCTGCCATGTTTGTAATTGAAAGGTACATTCACAATAAAATGCAAAAATTACAATATTGCAGTATTTTTGGTCATTTAAAGGGAATCTGTCAACAGGTTGTTAATATGTAAGCAGAAGACAGCATGATGTAAGAATTAGAAAACAAAAAGCAACTGTTCCTCTCTTATCTGTGTGTCTGCTTTAGTTTATGTAAACTAAAGGGTTTATCAGCTGGTGATTATCATTACAGGACTAGAAACTGAAGCACAAGGCAGTCAAACACATTCCCTACTGTGATTGACACCTCACTATCAATGCACAATCTCTATATAGAGACTGGTGTGGGTGAGGGCAGCTCTCCCAGCTCAGCTACATACCTGAAATTAAATTCTTTGATTATGTCAGGACACTGCAGTCAGTAATCCATGTGATACATCGTTGGAATCACAATATCCTCACCTACATTAGGTTACTGTTAGATGAAGTAGCAAAAATCTGCTGTCAGATTCCCTTTAACTGAGGGCTCCCCTACTCCAGTCCTCTAGGCCCACGAAGAGTGCAGGTTTTCAGGATTTCCTTATGTTGGCAGCGGATCATTCAGGATACTATCGATGACACTGAATGGAGCTTTAATTAGCTATAAACAGGTACAGATATGATAGGCATTGTGGACTGTGGAATATGATGGTGCTATATAAACAAAGCATAGTATAATATATTGAACCTTTCTGTAGGGGTCCTCTCCCCTCTGTATCAGTCTGTCACTGTTAATTTGTTCACTATAACCTATATCTGTATTTTGTATGTAACCCCTTCTCATGTACAGCACCATGGAATTAATGGTGCTATAAAAATAAGTAATAATAATCATCTTCCATCTCAAAGATCTTCTGCTCCTATGTTTTAGCTGTTAGTTGGGATCTTGGCCAACCAATGACAAGTCTGTATGACATCATACATTTTCTAACCATGCATTTACATTTGATGTTCTGAAAACAGTTGTTTAAAGGACAATGACTAAAGAGGATCTTTCACTGTATTTCACAATAAAATCTGCATGTATTAGTACATAGATAGTATCCTAATAAGGATGCAATACTTTGAAAAGTCATAACAAAATGATCATGTAATACTTTTTGACAATTTAATTCAATCTCCTCCCACAGATCCACAATGTTCCTCTACCCTGCTGCTGCTGAGTTCTCTCACTGTTCAGTACAAGCTGCATGTCAGTCAATCCACTTAGATTCCCAAGCTATTACATTCTACAACAAGACTCAAAAAATGCTCATCTTTATATCAGGAGTATACAGTAATTCTAACATGAATTTTACACCTATTTCATCAGGTCTAAGAGATCTATGTTATATTGTATGCACAGTGTATAATGAAATCTGCTTTAATTTATTTGCCCCCATATACCCTCCCAGCAATCCTTGGATTACCTTTTTCTCCTCCCTTATAAATGTTTAGTTTTCAAATCATATTCACAATGAAAAGCAAAAGACCCAACAGCTCCAGGTCACCGGTATTTATAGAACTGAGCTATTTAGATGATTTTTCTCTCTTCTTTGTTTGGTAATAATTATTTTGTAGTGAAATCGTGAGTTGATTTAGGTTGTTCTGTGATTGATAGATACAAGTGTCACTTAAATAAGTGGGAACAGAACATACAGTCCTGCTAGGATACAGATTGTACTATCAGCGCCTGTCCTCATCGCCAACCTCAATGGCCTGATAAATATAGCAAACTTTTAGAAGTGTCCGCACCTGATTTAACTTCATGTTATGATGTTCATATCTGGACTTAAAGGAATAAGATTCTAGGGATTGCATATTACAATTTTCATGTGTTTTAGGCTGCAGTCACACATCGTATAAAGTGTCATTGTGCTGTCCCAATTTTCCTTTGACATGAAAATCGGATCAAAATAGGCTAGGCTCACAGTTTCACAGGATTCCATTGTCAGATCCACGATTTAACCGATGTCTGAATAAATCCATTCTACTCATTGGGTCTATGTGCTGTCCAAAGGGAAGGTCACCTGAGGAAGGCGAGTTCACTGCCGTATCGCGTAACGATGAAATGACCCTGTGATGAATGACCATTAATGGAAAAATGTCAGGTCAAAAATCCATATATAACTGCTATCATTTTCTAATTCCTACCTCTAAACACTCTCTATTGATGTATTTTATTTATTTATATTTCCCTCCTATCTTCTGTAAACTTCAAATAAAGAGATTCACTCCATCTGTCACTCACAGTGAGTGATCCACTTAGTTCTCTGCTGTCCACTCCCCATGCATGAATATACATGTTGCATACTCACACCACATCACTGCACAGGAGATCACTGGGGGGGGAGGTGGACTGTATTCCTCTCTCTGCTCTCTCTGTGCAGCATCACAAGAGGTCAAATACAACACGGAAACTGACGCAGCACAGCAGGGTATCTGCTTTACAGAAACAAATGGAGTCTAGATAAGTCAGATAGGCAATAGCTCTCTCCCTCTGTAGAGTCATAAACAGAACAGACAAGACCTCCTGTAAGTGAATCCTGACAATGCACTGTTAGCAAAGGGAGGAGGGAGGAGAGAGCTGCTGAGAGGGAGTGCATAATTACATGACAGTTTATACAGCACCTGTTTGGTTATAATGTTTGGTTATAATGGAGAGGACTAATCCAGGAGCTCCCTGCAGGATCTGATAATACTGATAACATGGAAACTACAAACAGTACAATAATGATTTTGCATGTTTTCAAAAAGGTCTTCCCAGGCCATATTCATGGGTAATATTAGTATCATACTGAAAATGACCTGACAGTGTTCCTTTAAAAAAGAGTTTATCCTGAAATCCTTGTCTCCTGACTTTGATTTTGAGCGCATAACATAACTGCCTCTGTAAGTTTCTAATTCAGCCTTTCCTAGTGAGGGTAAGTGGTCCGTGCTGCACAAAATCACTGGCAATAAAATAGCAGTACCTTGGGCTTAAGGACCTTTGGTGATGTCACCGCCTGCATGATCACTCACTTTCCAAACCCGGAGGCAAGTGAAACATGTGGTGAGCGTTGTCACCGAAGGCTTTAAACCTCGGTTATTCAGGACGCATAACCATCCCAGCTATAACTAAAGTACCCTCCACTGAGTAATACTCTAAGAGTGCCCCCTCTCTTCCTGTTTTTGTGTCCTGTTCATCGTTCTTGGCACCATGAGGTTTAAGTACATAATGTGGAACATCTCTTGAAAAAAATGAATCAAGTGAAACATCTTTTTTGTATAGAGACTCGTGTTAAATACAAAAGAGCAACGAATAAACAGTAATTAAAAACAAAAAACAATGGAAGGGAAAAATAGAAAAACCTAAAGCTGATATTGGCCCCTTTACATTAAATTAGTATGGAAATACAAATTGACTCGCCTGTGGTAACTCGCAAATGAGAATCACCTGTAATAAATTGTCAGTGCCCATGTGATATGAATTAGCCAATGAATGATGACTTCAGTGTTTTAAAAAGCCACATGTTAGGCCCTGTTACTTTTTTACATTGGTGAAGACTAAGGAGCTGTCTGAGGATATCAGACCTGCTATTATTATTATCAAACACAAAACTTACAAAAGGTATAAGGCCATCTTCAAAGACTTGGTATCTCAGTTTCAATAGTGCACAATGTTATTAAGAATTCTGCCAAGCAAGGGACCATCAAGAACCTCCATTGTCTTGGGGGAAAGATGAATATTGGCAAGATATGTCTTCACAGGCTGGTGCGAATGGTGGAAAGGACACCATGTCAAACATCCAAAGACTTGACAATCAACCTGAAACAAGTACCATTCGCCACACACAAACCAAGTAGAGCTTTATGGGTGAAGGCCAAGAAAGAAACCATTGCTGAAGAAAAGACATAAAAAGGAACGACTGATCTTTGCCAAAGAGTACATTGATAAACCATAATCCTCTGGAAAAATGTTCTGTGAACACATGAAACAAAGATAGACTTTTTTGGCAATGCAAAGCAACAGTTTGTTTACACAAAGAAGCTTTAAGCATGTCCTCTTTATGTTTAGCTCCTACTATGTTATCCTTGATACTCAAGGGCTGTCTAGACCCGTCCCCCAGCATTAATTGAATGCTTTCAGTTTAGTCCATTAATTCCCAGATTTCAGGCCACCAACAGATCAAGCTTTTAGAATTTCCTTAGTATTGCACAGGTGAAAGAAAATGTGGCAATTTCTGATGTCTTGATAATGATTCCATCACCTGTGCAATGCTAAGGAAATCCTGAAAATGTGACCTGTTGGAGCACTGAGGACTGGAGTTTGTGAAATACTCAGGGGCGGACCTACCGTGGTGCAGCTGGGGGGCCGGCTAGGGGGCCCCTAAAGCCTGCAGGGGGGCCGCCAGGCGACCCCCGTAACCCAATGTCAGAGGAGGGTCAGGCAAGGGAAGCTTCCTGCTTCCCATGCCTGATCCCGCCCCTCCTCTCCTCTGCCCAGGATCCCGCTCCCAGTAATGCATACGCCCGCTCAGCATCGCAGGGCAGGTAGGAGAGTCGACGGCTGCCAGCACCATACCCCCCCCCGCTTCTCAGTACGGCTGCACCAGGGACCCCGGGGCCATAGGTTCGCCTCTGGAAACACTGTCAGTCTACTTTCAATCACTGGTGTGAATGGTGCTAGAGCTAGACTGAGCTCATCATTGCCAAGACTAGCAGAGCTGAGGCAGAAAACACAGTGGTTTTATCCAAGCTTTACCAAGAAGTTGTTAAAGATGTTGTCCACGAAATCGACTTGTTTCCCCTTGTTAAAATAATAAAGCCTGTGCTCACCTCCTGTGCTGCCTCCATTTCTCGGTTCCAGCGCTGTTGGTAACTGCAGTTCGGGGCAGAGCGCCGGCTTTTCTCTTGCATGCCTTCGAACATAGGAGCTATCAACAACATGTGAGTGCTGCGCTTCCTGCTGATGGCTCAATTGGTCTGAAGACGGGGAGACAGAACTGGACGCGGGGCTCACGTGACGTCACAATGTCATGTGAGCCCTGAGTCACGGCTACAGACAGCGCAGGAACCGCAGCACAGGAGGTGAGTACAGGGTTTATGATTTAACTTGAGGAAACGTGGATTCAGAAGGGGTTGTCCTAGTAGTGGACAATGCCTTCACGTGACACAGTGCTGGAATCGTGGTCTCTGACCCTATTTTATCCTGCTCTCAGGTTGTGAAGAATAAACCTGGTGACAGATTTCCTTTAAAGGTTTTGTTAGTCTCTGCTGACAAATTGAAGTGTGGAAATTACTTACGTAGCACCACTTAATACTGATGCTTACAGAAAGTGATGCAAGATGTCGTATGGAGGTTACTACCGTAATTTATGTAAGTGGCCCCTAACTACAGTATATTTTATTCTTTGCCTTTCATAGTACGTATAGTACATGTGACATGAGCAGCAAATAATGCTTGGAGAATAGATGTGTATATGTATGTAGGGGGGGGGTTATTGTAGGAAATACTGTATATCTATAAATGGGTTAAAATGTGTCAGTGTGGGACAGTATACCCGTGGTATCACAGAATAATTGGGGGATTATACTTTGCGTTTGTCAACAGGCATGATGCATGTGTGGGCAGGAAGTAATTGTATCAGTCATCATCTGTACCGGCTTCATGAACACGTATACGTCTATAGCTTATCTCATGTAGGATGTATCTGTTGTGTATGACAGAATACACTGTATGTACCGATACAAAGGGAGGATGAGAATATTGCAGATTTTGTGTGATGTGAATCAGAACCTCATGTGATTATGGATTTTTCTTGGACTGAATCCTACACATTGTATACGATGAAGTCTGCAATCAATTCTGCTCAAAGATTTCACATACTTTGGATTTTAGCAGCTGTAATGCAGGTTAGATGGGAATATCTGTGCTTGTATTACGCCACAGTCAAAACTGCTCTGATAATCTGAACCAAATGTGCCTCACGTGTATTTAACCAAAATGTGCATAACGGTTAAGGGATTTTCTGGGCTTTTTATAAAAATCCATGTGTATATCTAGGCTGCAAAATGCTGACAGTTTGTAATTTCCCCCTGTCAGCAATTTGCATTATTACCTAGATATAACTATTCTGTGTGTGGAGGAGCAGCCTCTGTCCCCGACCAGAGTCGTGTTTGTTTTGGAGCCTGGCTGTAGACGTCACCACTTGTCGTTTACACCCACTCCCCTACAGCATGCCCCCAGTCTCCTAGATGCACCCCCCCCTGTCTCCTAGATGTACCCCCCCAGTCTCCAACAGACTCCCCCCCAGTCTCCTTAATAACCACCCACCCCCATTTACCTATGTAAACTCTGAATTGCAATGAGTGGTCATCTTCTACTTGATTGAAACACTATGCCAAATCCACAGCTGTGTGAAGGAGATGACCGCTGAGTGCACTGTGCTGCTTGTGCTCACCTCCTTCCCATGCCTGTGCTGTATGTATCTGATGAGATCCTCATTGCACAAAGCTGGTGGCTGTGTAGTGATATAGAGCAGTTCATTCCGCCTCACAGAGGGGGGCGGCTATAGCAGTGAGGATCTCATCCAGGACAGCGTGGGCACGAGGAATGAGGTGACCACACCCAGCAGAACAGTGCACTCAGCGGTCATCTCCTTCACACATCTGCGGATTTGGCACACTGTTTCAGACAGCTGGAGATGACCTGCCCTTGTATATAATCAGTATATGAGTACAATATGTGGGGGTATAATCAGTACCAGGGGCCCTCCTGTAACACTAATACTTGGATGTAGCAATCAATCATTGACCCTGATTCACAAACGAGCCATGATTCTATATCATAATCTGGGTAGTTTGTACTTGAACGAGGAGATGCTCTTATTTCTGTAAATACTGCATGAAGTGTACTGTGCCAAGAAGCCTTGGACAGGGGCCCACCTGGGAATTCACCTGCTTCCCAATATGCCAGTGTAAGTCTGCCACTTTTGTACCCTAAACCGTAAAATTGTCATCTTTTGTTTCCTCAGTAACAGGGAATTGTCAGTTCTCCCAAAACTGTAATAGTGCTCCTTTTAGTACTCCAAACACAATAATAGCAACCCCTTTCAGCTCCTAACGGTGCTCTGTTTTGTGACCTCTAGACAGAAATAATGCCCCCACTGTGCTCCCTAGAAAGTCATGAAGGCCCCATGTATATTTCCTAGAAAATTATTGCCTCCTTTCTTGTCTCTAGATAGTAAATATTTGCTGGGTACTCATTTTGACAGTCATTAAGGTAGTAACCTAAGCGCCCTCCTAAAATAATAAAGCTCCTGAGTGTCCCCTGAAAAAGTAATAATACTGCTGAGTGAACCTTAAAAAGTAATAATGCCCCATGCGTTCCCCAGTAATCATGCCGTCTGAGTGCCAGCTTTCTAACCTGTGCACACATAGGGTTGTCACAGCCGGGACAATGCAGTCATATCATTGACCATCTCTGTACATAGACTCTAACGTCTTGAATACATACATCAGGACACGGTAGGGCAAGGAGCCTATAGCACCATGTTTTAATACAGAAATGTCATCTTATTGTATCTTGTTGATGGTGATACAACTCAAAGTTTCATGCACCGCAGATCCTGAGTTCCAGACAAGACGTCAAGACATGTTCTCCAACTGTTTGCCGTTGACAACACTAATGATTAGGCTACTGTAACTGTAAAAAATCTTTCCTCATCATCTCTTATATGTACAAAATTATATTCTAGTTTAAATTCATTTAATTCATGTTCTCTATAAGCTAAAACAACAACTAATATAATAACCCAATTCCAATTTCATCCATTCAGTCATGTCCGATTTTTGGATACCATGTGAACCATTTTCCTCCCAGCTCCTCTGTGTGTCACAGCATCTTTCAGTTCTCTGATGTTCTTTCCTTATCTGCCATGATGGTGCCCAGCCAACAGGTCTTAGGTTTTCTGCGACCTCTACTGCCGCTGACCATACCAAGCATCATGTCCTTCTCAATGGAATTTCCTCTCATCACAGGGCCAAAGTAAGACAGTTTCTTTTTGACCACCTGAGGAACATAGCACGCTAGGCATGTGTGCAAGGAACACAAAAAGAGGTTCGTGCCTTGAAAGTACAGCTAATTTCCACCCCTCTTTGTTGCCCTAGTGCTCCTAAAACCACGCACCTTTGTTCACTTCAATGCATATATGCCCACTCTGGGTAAGCAGTGGCAGCTGCTGTGGGAGAATTCCTAACATCTCCAGAGCTCTAAGGACCTTTGGTGACGTGGACACTGCACACGCCCACCTTGGTCATGTGATAGGGTCCCGTGGTCAGCTCTGGAAAATGCCGCTCAGCTCTGTGATCTGGGCTCCTGCCCTCCACCCCGAACCTCACCTCTACATTTTAACCGAGGTTGTGTGGGGGTGTACAACCCCGATAGGAGAGTCACCGTTTGACCATTAATTAAACCCCCCTAGATCACCAGGTCGGGCTCATGTGCGCTCCCTGTCCTTTTTTTATACCAGGGACGTCTGTGGATTGACATGTTCCAGAATAGTCTTGTTTGTGATCTTGGCTGTCCACGAGATTTGTAGGAGTCTCCTTCAGCAACACTGTTCGAAGGAATTGATCTTTCTTTGATCACCCATTGTCAAGGTCCACGTCTCACACCTACTGTATGCAACACTAATTGGAAGGCAATGGCTGTTACCAATCATCGTTTGGTGGTGATTGAGATGTCCTCGCACTTCTACAGTTGCTCTTTGTTCATCATTGATGCAAGACCCATAGCAAGTTAATGCTTGAGTTCAGCTGTAGAGCCGCCCTTACAATAAATGTGGACTCCAGGAAAATGAAACTGTCTATCATTTCTATTTCTTCATGGTCAATCTTCAAATTCACCTTCTCGCTGGCGGTAGCCATTATCTTGGTCTTCTTGACATTCAGATGCAAACCAAATGTCTTGCTTTCTTCACTGAGGTTTAAGGTCAGCTTCCTCGGATCCTTCCCATTTCCCATAATAATAGTAAATGTATAAATAAGGAGCAAACCCATCTCATTGGATGTAATTCCTATTTATTAATCTAGTTGGACTCTCTGTAGTGCACTTTCTACAGTGATTGTAGAAGGCCTGACTGTCGGGTAAAGATGGAGCAACATTGATAGAAATGGTGCATCGTTTCAGACATATGAGCACTAGTGATGGGCGAATCCTAAATTACTCGGAATCGCTTGACTCTAGCGAGTCCGAGCCCAGGACTCGCTACTCGTTGCGAGTCTAGCGAGTCCAATGTTAATGAATGGGGAAGCGAGTAATAGCGAGTAGTGTGAGATTTACAAATCGCAGATGTGTGTCGGAAGCTTCAGCCTGAAGCAATCCTAGTTTTGTCATTTATTTGCATTGCTCATTTACTTTGTAAGTAATCGCTGACTCGCACAGATAAGAGTCCTGTCTCCTCTGTGCTGGCTGCCAGCTCCAGGGTCCTAGAGCCTGCCTGCTGCCTGATGTAGTCGTGCTGAGATTGTTCTCAGTCTGCTCATTCCCTGTGTACAGACATGAATGTCTGTGCACAGAGATGATGTAGCAGAGCTGAGATTGTTCTCAGTCTGCTCATTCCCTGTGCATAGAGATCTATATCTATACACAGGGGATGTAGCAGAGAGGACATCGCGTTTTGGACTGCGTCGGACGGAAGAGGATTTTTTTAATTAAAGATGGAGTCCCTAATGGCTTTTTTTTTTATTTCTAATAAAAAATTTTCTTTGTGTTGTGTTTTTTTTAAAACAATTTAATAGAAATTCATGGCGGTCATGTCTAATATTGGCGTGACCACCATAAATTTCGGGCTTAGGGCCAGCTGATAATACAAAGCTGGTATTAACCCCTTTATTACCCAGCGTGCTACCGCCACCAGGGCCGCTGGAAGAGCGGGGTTCAGCGCCAGAGGATGGCGCTTCAATGAACGCGCCATCTTCTGGGGCGGCTGCGGGCTGCAATTTGCAGCGGGGGGTGCCCAGAAAGCTTGGGCATCCCTGCGCTGCGGATTCCAGCCCCCAGCTGCTTAGCTGTACCTGGCTAGACATAGAAATTGCGCGGAGCCCCACGCATTTTTTTTAAATTATTTCATGAAATTCTGAGATTCTGACTCTGACTCTGAGACTCTGACTCTGAAATTCATTAAATAATTTAAAAAAAATGCGTGGGGCTCCGCGCAATTTCTATGTCTAGCCAGGTACAGCTAAGCAGCTGAGGGCTGGAATCCGCAGCGCAGGGATGCCCAAGCTTTCTGGGCACCCCCCGCTGCAAATTGCAGCCCGCAGCCGCCCCAGAAGATGGCGCATTCATTGAAGCGCCATCCTCTGGCGCTGAACCCCGCTCTTCCAGCGGCCCTGGTGGCGGTAGCACGCTGGGTAATAAAGGGGTTAATACCAGCTTTGTTATACAAGCTGGTATTAAGCCCGAGATTCTTAATGTCAGGCCACGTTTGACCCAGCCACTAAGAATCTCCAATAAAGGGTTAAAAAAACACAGAGAAAATTTTTTATTTGAAATAAAAAAAAAAGCCATTAGGGACTCCATCTTTAATTAGAAAAATCCTCTTCCGTCCGACGTAGTCCAAAACGCGATGTCCTCTCTGCTCATCCCTGTGAATAGATAGATGTCTATGCACAGGGATGAGCAGACTGAGAACAATCTCAGCACTGCTACATCAGGCAGCAGGCGGGCTCTAGGACCCTGGAGCTGCACAGAGAAGACAGCTGGACTCGGCTCGCAAAGAAACAGCAGTTACTTTGCGAGTTTCCCTGCTATCACTGGCACAGTAGCCAGTGATGACTCGCACGAGTCTAATGCAAACAATGGCAATCCTAGTTTTGTCAGCGTTTCTGACAAAACTAGGATTGATATTGATTTGCATTGGACTCGTGCGAGTCATCACTGGGAAACTCGCCGAGTACCGAGTCCTGCGAGTCCCTTACTACTCGCCGAGTAACGAGTCCTAGCGAGTAGATTCGCCCATCCCTAATGAGCACCACTTGCATTATTTTTTTGAAGATGGATAGAGCAATGCCCAAGAAAAAAGTTGCAAAAGTTTTATCAAAGTTGTTGAACACAGCTGCATTAATTGCAAACATTGAATTGACATATTGCTTCCAGAGTACGAGGGACACCCCTGCAGCTAAACACTTCAAAGAAATACAATTGTCAGCATGAGATTATTACAGGCGTGGATTATCCCAGCTGGAGAACTCATTCTGTATGTGGATACCCTGAGGTTGGCTGCAGTCATATGGAGCAGCCTCTATCATTAGTGCCGTGATTCCCGGCTTGTCTTCTAGGTCACGTGTTTGACACTTTGGATGTTTCGTGCTTTGGTAAATAATGGGTATTAGAACATTTCTGATGAGTTTTCGATAATGAGATTTTATTTTGAAGACTTTGCTCACCAGAGCAATATTAATTGAAATGTAATTGGTTTTTTTTTGTGCACAGTGACACTTTGATACTTTATTGGACCATTGGGCACAGAAGATAATGGAGATAATGACAATAAGGCTTAAAAGAAAAATCTGAAAAATATTATCTAAAAAACACTATTGTCAGAAGCACCCTGTCCTCTCCAGCAGCTACAGGAACCTTTCCCTGCAACCAGAACCTCTCACACTTCTAGATATCTAAACTTGGCTTTCTTTAAACAGGTTGTCCAATTGGGAAAATCCTTTTTTCCTATGTCGTAATCCAAAATCCTAGATTAATAGTTGATGTCTTTTGTTAAAAGGGTTGTCTGGTCTAAAATGATAATTCTGCAGTCACTCGATGGGCGCTGTGAAGATTAGTGGTTTCTAAGCCATGAACGGACTGCAATTATCTGATATGCATGTTCCCAGGCAGAACCGAACTAATGGGCATGGCCTTGCTCTGTACTAGTGTATGGAGTAGGTGTGTCTGACTAGTGGGCATGGCCTTGCTCCATACACTTGTATTGAGCGAGGCTGCACCCACTATTCAGGTTCTAGCCGGGAACATGCATATCACATAATTGCAGTCCGTTCATGCAGGGGCGGAACTACACTGGTGCAGCTGGTGCAGCTGCACCAGGGCCCCGACCGGCTGGGGGCCCCTTCAAGCCTGGAGGGGGGCCCCCAGCCGACCCCCGCAAGCCGCCGCCAGAGGAGAGGAGGGTCAGGCAATTACCCTGCCTGATCCCGCCCCTCCTCTCCTCTGCTCCTCCGGCTCCTAGAATACTTCCGCGCGGCTCCCAGGTAGGAGAGCATCACGCCTGCGGCTCCCTACGGCTAAGTGCGGCTCCCAGCGGCACCCTCCCCCCCCTTTCCGGGCCGCGCCGATGGCCAGTGGAACCCCTCCCCCCCGGGCCGCGCCGACGGCCAGTAGCCCTGCCCCCCCCCGGTCCTCTCCTGCACCAGGGCCCCCGGGGGTGACGGTCCGCCCCTGCATTCATGTCTTAGAAATTTGAAATCCCCGGAGAGCACAGTACGAACGCTGGGAGGATGGATCAGTCTACAGTCACATTGAGTGACTGCAGAATTATTGCGTTTCGACTTATGCAGTCTTATGACTAAAACTTCATAAATCGAAATGCGTGGGATTTCATCTCTGCTCTAGGATTACCACTGTTTGCTTGTCTCTGTTCTTAATGTAAAGACTAATAAAGCATCCAGTTTTACCACTCATCTTCTGTGGTCGCTCAAGATCTACTGCAACTTTGGATTTACTTGCCGCCAGGACTAGGGCGGCTCCGTGCGTTGGTGATCAGCCAAAGGACCATGGACAAAACAGGGTGAGCTGAACTTTTTTTTTTATCACACAGAGGACTTTTACTGGGAGAATAAAACACCAAACATGGATATAATTCCTTAGACTGCCATCACACCTGTCGACGGCACCGCCGATGTATTAGGTGACGTAGGGGGGTGGCCTATCGGCTCCGATATCAATCTCTGCGTTGCCTAATGTAAAGGGGCGATGTTGGCGCCTCTGAGTGCTCACCTGGTTTCACATCACTGATGTGAAACCAGGCGACCGATCTGGGGCGATGTGTCCATATCGCCCCATGTACACGGCCGCCGGCGACCTGACAGGCGATGGGAGCCATAGGCTTCCATTGTATTGCATCGCCGCTGGGGTTTTGAGATGCCTGTCAGCTCGCTGGGGCATCACCGGAGGTGTCTCTCCGTGTAAACGGGGGGGGGGGGGGGGCGGCGACGCTGGCGGGGCGACAAAAACGTGCGCGCTCCTGCCAGTCGTTGCTGTTATCTCCGGTGCCGTCGCCAGGTGTGACGGCACTCTTAAGAGTCTGCAGTCAATTTCCAATCTTATAAGGCTGGTTTCACATTGCGATTTTTTCCTGTCCGTGGGGATCCTACTTTTTGCAGGACCCCACAGACAGGAAAAGGATCACATCAGAGGTGACCTCCAGATGCCATTTCTGTGTCCGGGTCCGTGATTCTCACACAGAAAGATGGAGCCTGAAAAGTGCAGGCAAGCCAGGCACTTTCACTCCAGCAATGTATATATATATACATTGCGGGAGTGAACTTAAGTAAAAGCAAGTGTTGAAAATAAAAAATATATATGCTCACCTCTCCGGCGAGTCCCCTGATGCGCTCCATCTAGCTCCCGAAGGTTGAAGGACCTGGGGAGGCGGGGCTACCCAATCAGCTGATCGGTCACATGACCGCAATTACTGCAGTAACCGGTCATGTGACCGATCACCTGATCGGTTAGCCCCGCTCAGCTAGTTCCTCAAGCCGTTGAAGATAGATGTCGACATTGGGGGACATGCCAGAGAGGTGAGCATATATATTTTTTAATGTGTCCAAAATGAGATAAAAGAGAAGCGGCACTCACCATGTAGATGCCAAAATCCTTTATATCATCTTGCTGTCATCAGCGCAGACAAACCAAGCGGGGAGAGGGAGTGGGCGTCGGCCTGTCTTGGAGGTGATATAGGTAGCACAACACTCCTAAAAAGTTAACCTGTTGATGCCTGGTCTCCTAAACAATTTGAGGATATATATTTGTTATTTCTAACACTTGCTTTTACTTAATTTCAGAAGTGAAATTAGACGGTAAAGAGCAGTTTTAGTGCACTGAGCATGCTCTGTACACTAAAATCAGGTCCGAGAAACAATCCTGTGTTTTCTCGGACTCGCGCTCCATAGGCCCCCGTGTTAATGGGGTCGTATCCGATTCGGTCTGATTTGGTCCGCTGTGCCCAAAATCAAACAGAATCGGATCCGACACAAATCGGATGGCAATAAGGCCAAATCCGATCCGATCTGTTGCCCATAGATATACATGGGGGCCAAATAGGATCCGTGGCTGTCCGTTTAATAACGGACAGCCACAGATCCCGGAAAATGTGAAAGCAGCCTTTCCATACACGGGTACCGGGTCTGGCCACAGCTACACATCCCAGCATTTGTGTTTCAGTTTTATTACATTTTGATGGCGATGCAGCTTACTAATGAGGACACGTGGTACTACAGGGGTGGCAGCTCTAATGCAGGCGATATGTCAAAACGGTGATTTGGGCAGCGGTGGTCATAAAGGTGATGACAGTGGTAGACAAACTATATGTGATCTTTACAACTAAGGGGATTAAACTGTTTTCCATCTTCAATGTTGAAGGATCTGGACGTGTACACAATCATATATCCGGGACGTGTATGAAGAAAGGGAACTTTTCAGCAGATTTGCACCCACTCTTTGGTTCCTTGTGTAGATTGTTATTTTTAGCCTCTGTGCATTACTCTATCATTATGTGTAGCACGCTCCTACATCCTACAGATTGGAAATCAAAGCATTTTAAAGTATCAATCAATGCGGGAGAGCGACCCATGAGTTTCCTGCCAGAGCTAATAATACTCCATGATTGCTCTAGAATCTATTTTTATGACGGGCACTGCCCGGCCGCCCCGGTTGTATGAGTCGTCCTTGCCTTGTTATGAGCCGCGTCCGCACCGTGTGGAGTCAGCGAGACGTTGGTTGGCGGAGTGCGCCGTTTCCATAGAGACAGATGATCTGCAAATTGGGATAAAAATAGAAGCTCTATATTTGAGCAGAGCCGGTTGCTACGATTTGGCTGGCGGTTTATATGCCGCGCACGGTATATTCTGTGAGTCATCACCTGGTTTATGTCTTATGAGGCCGATCTGGCAGCACAAACAAGTTGGATTCCTCTGGAGAAGGAGAAGTCGAGGATGAAAAAAGTCATCTATCAAGATAAAAGAGTTTAAGTCAAAATGGCAGAAAGATAGATGTATGTATGTGAACGCAGGCTTATAGGTGTCAGAGGAAAAGAATGGGAAATGTTATTTATAGGAAACCGTGACTGTGCTGCAGAACAGATGTGTATGCCGCAGGAATATCTGATCTACAGCAACGCTGCCCCCTGCTGGACATCTGCAACAAGTATCCAGTTGTTATTAAAAATATTCAAATGTGATACTGAAAAGGGTGACACTTATAACTATACCTTTTCTGCAACAAATCTGCATCTCCTGGAAGAAAAATGCACATAAAAATGCATTTTATATGCGTTTTTTGGTGTTTTTTCCATGTGTATTAACACGTTTTTTGGCACATTTTTGTTGCCTGCATTTTTATAGCAAAATAACAAAGCCAAGGGTTATTGGTTGGAAGAAGAGGGAGAGGCAGAGAAGGAGGGAGGAGAGTGAGAGGAGAGAAGAGGAGAGAGAGATATACTCTTGTTTTGTTGGCTTCAAGAAGATTTGTGACTCAGTGTGGCACCCAGGACTATTCCTAAAACTGCTGGGGAGTGGAATAGGAGGCAAAACATATGATGTCATCTGAAGCTCCTACACTGAGAACAGCTGCAGTGTGAGGGCCAATGGAAGGCGGAGCTGAAGAGTGACATGACGCACCCCAGGGTATGGGGACTTGGGTGTTTGGGCCCTCTGCTGCGGTTGGGATGTCACTGGTGGCTTGCCCAGACCCGTGGCCCTGGTCGTCTCTTTTAAAAAAGGGGAAATTGAAAATAATAAAATATAAAGTTTACATGACGCCACCTGTGGTAACTGGTGATTGCACCAGCGCTGCTTAGGGCCCCCAGGGATGATAGATGGGCAGCCTGGTGTTGAAGCTCCCCACAGGAGGAGCTGAATCCCTTGGGAGTTTGGTGATGATGATGAGGGATGGAGCAGGGATTTGTCCGGGCTGTTAGATAACGGAACAGTCTCAGTGGGTGGCAGGGGGGCAACGGTCAAGGAATTGACACACACCATAGGTTGTTTCTTTACCTTTTACTGATGGTTCAGCAGTTAAAAGTCCAGGTACTATAGGGTGGTCAAGAAGCACTTCTGAATCTCCACAGCAAGTAGGTATAAGGTCTCCTTGTCTCTTTCCCCGTGTCTGTGAAGCCCCTGCCCTGTGTGAAACTTGGCTGGCCTCCTCTGCTCTCTTCTCACCTGTGCTGTCATTGAGAAACCCTCGATGGACTACCGCTATTCTTCCCCCTGCGGTGCCTGGCTCCCTTGTTGGTGGCTGCACAGATGCCTGGGAGACTGGAGTCTCCACGGTGAACCGGTATTTTCTGCTGGGGTAGGTGCTCTCCAGCAAACTCGGACTCAGGTGTCTGGGGTGCTTTCTGGGGTGAACCCAAAGATGGCTCCTCGGTCCTTACTTTACTCTCTGTTCTCTCCTCGCCTTCTATTGTGTCCCACGAATGGAAACAACCTGTAATGTCTGCTCTCTGCATTGTATATATTTCCTCCAATCAGTAATTCCTAGTTGTTACCAGGTAGATTAGACTGTGTACTAAGTTTGTCCCCAAGTTGCTACCTTAGTTGTGTCTGTACAGGACGTCCCCCCTTCTTCCCCAGTTTAGTCTGAAAAAGCCATTGCTCAAGACACATGTGTATACCCCTGTACAGCTTATTCCTTTTTACCTATCGTTTATTGTGACTAATACAAGATACAGAAGTGTAGCACCCCAGGGGTTAATGTGCCAGAGTAACATCACACGGGTTCCCTCCTCACAACACACTGACACTACACTAGCACCTCTGGGCCAGGAGGGGGAGCTAAACCAGCTCCCTTATATACTCCGGGTCGAGAGGAAGTAGTTAGTTTTAGTAGAGAGAGAAGTTCAGTACGTAGCAGTAGTGTGCAGAGTCCAGTTCCTGGGAGAACTGAGGGAGACTGTAGTGTAAAGGAGCGGCGTCAGGCTTCTCTACAGTCCGCTCACTGATTCCAGGCCTAGCCAGGGTCTGAGGGAAGGAGAACTGAAGACAAAGGAACACATCTGGGAGACTGAGTGCCATCACCACTCGCCCTGGAGGAGAGCACAGAATGGACACCGGATCCGAAATTGTGACTGACACACCCAGCACAGTAAATCCCGGGATAGTGGAGTTTCTAGATCGACACTGTACCAGAGCAAAGCAACACGGCGGGGTCAACAGCACACGGAAGACTCAAGTTGCCTAGCCAAGGGGTACCTGTGAGGAGAGACACAGTGCCAGCAGCTCAGCTAGAAGCAGCAGCAGGGCCACACACACACAGCGCAGCAGGAGGAAGCTGAGGACCCAGACAGGGTGGGAGCCTCAGTAAAGACTCCGTGGACAATAATCTGCTACAACATCTGCAGTAAAGCTTTGGAAAACTTCAGAAATATGAGTGTGTGATCCTTGAACCTGTCTCCACTATCAATCCCTTTATTACCACATCTATCATATCCACCATAGACTCTAATTACCACTGCCCCGGGGAACCAGCCTCTACCTACGAAGAGCCATTCCATCTAAGCTGCCCAACATCATCCCCGGAGGTTCTGCAGCAGCGGTGGTCCCCTTACTGACCACACACCATGGGTGGCGTCACGACAAACATTTATCCCTTGTAAATACCCCCTTTTACTTGCGGAACCTGGGACATGGACCGGACCAGGCCCTCCGTAACATCCCGAGCAGCAACCCGGTCCGGTATTGAGTACCCCGTCCCAGTGGGGTCCACAGAAGAAAACTACAGTGTTCTCCTGTCTTACTACAGCTGCACTGACCATTGAGTTGAAACTGTCTGTTGCCCCTGATGGGTAAGTACCGAGCATACAATTATCTAAGGGACTGGTAATTAGAGCGCTTAGATTTACAGCCATCAGATGGAGACAGAACAGTAAAAAGGATTAGCTGTGACCGGGAATTGTATACAGCTCACGATCAGTAAAGAGCCTGTTACCAGGAGCAGTATACTGCATGCAATCCAGAGACAAGATTGCCTAAACAGGATTGATAACAAGCCACAGCATAACTGTACAGCAGTCTACATGAGCCTGCAAACAGAAATAAGCTCAGTGAAGAGAATAACTCCTCACTAGGGATGGGCGAATCTACTCGCTAGGACTCGTTACTCGGCGAGTAGTAAGGGACTCGCAGGACTCGGTACTCTGCGAGTTTCCCAGCGTTTACTCGCACGAGTCCAATGCAAATCATTGGCAAACGCTGACAAAACTAGGATTGCCATTGTTTGCATTAGACTCGGCTACTGTGCCAGTGATAGCAGGGAAACTCGCAAGTAACTGCTGTTTCTTTGCGAGCCGAGTCCAGCTGTCTTCTCTGTGCAGCTCCAGGGTCCTAGAGCCCGCCTGCTCACAGAGATGATGTAGCAGTGCTGAGATTGTTCTCAGTCTGCTCATTCCCTGAGCATAGACATCTATATCTATGCACAGGGGATGTAGCAGAGAGGACATCGCGTTTTGGACTACGTCGGACGGAAGAGGATTTTTTTAATTAAAGATGGAGTCCCTAATGGCTTTTTTTTAAATTTCAAATAAAAAATTTTCTCTGTGTTTTTTTAACCCTTTATTGGAGATTCTTAGTGGTTGGGTCAAACGTGGCCTGACATTAAGAATCTCGGGCTTAATACCAGCTTGTATAACAAAGCTGGTATTAACCCCTTTATTACCCAGCGTGCCACCGCCACCAGGGCCGCTGGAAGAGCGGGGTTCAGCGCCAGAGGATGGCGCTTCAATGAACGCGCCATCTTCTGGGGCGGCTGCGGGCTGCAATTTGCAGCGGGGGGTGCCCAGAAAGCTTGGGCATCCCTGCGCTGCGGATTCCAGCCCCCAGCTGCTTAGCTGTACCTGGCTAGACATAGAAATTGCGTGGAGCCCCACGCATTTTTTTTTTTTATTATTTCATGAATTTCAGAGTCTCAGAGTCAGAGTCTCAGTCAGAGTCTCAGAGTCAGAGTCTCAGAGTCAGAGTCAGAATCTCAGAGAGTCAGAGTCAGAGTCAGAATCTCAGAGAGTCAGAGTCAGAATCTCAGAGAGTCAGAGTCAGAATCTCAGAGAGTCAGAGTCAGAATCTCAGAGAGTCAGAGTCAGAATCTCAGAGTCTCAGAATCTCAGAGTCTCAGAGTCAGAGTCAGAATCTCAGAGAGTCAGAGTCAGAATCTCAGAGAGTCAGAGTCAGAATCTCAGAGAGTCAGAGTCAGAATCTCAGAGAGTCAGAGTCAGAGTCAGAATCTCAGAGTCAGAATCTCAGAATTTCATTAAATAATTTAAAAAAAATGCGTGGGGCTCTGCGCAATTTCTATTTCTAGTCAGGTACAGCTAAGCAGCTGGGGACTGGAATCCGCAGCGCAGGGATGCCCAAGCTTTCTGGGCACCCCCCGCTGCAAATTGCAGCCCGCAGCCGCCCCAGAAGATGGCGCGTTCATTGAAGCGCCATCCTCTGGCGCTGAACCCCGCTCTTCCAGCGGCCCTGGTGGCGGTGGCACGCTGGGTAATAAAGAGGTTAGGGCCAGCTTTGTATTATCAGCTGGCCCTAAGCCCGAAATTTATGGCGGTCACGCCAATATTAGACATGACCGTCATCAATTTCTGTTAAATTGTTTTAAAAAAAACACAACACAGAGAAAATTTTTTATTAGAAATAAAAAAAAAAGCCATTAGAGACTCCATCTTTAATTAAAAAAATCCTTTTCCGTCCGACGCAGTCCAAAACGCGATGTCCTCTCTGCTCATCCCTGTGCATAGATATAGATGTCTATGCACAGGGATGAGCAGACTGAGAACAATCTCAGCTCTGCTACATCATCTCTGTGCACAGACATTCATGTCTGTACACAGGGAATGAGCAGACTGAGAACAATCTCAGCACTGCTACATCAGGCAGCAGGCGGGCTCTAGGACCCTGGAGCTGTGGCAGCCAGCACACTGAGCAGACAGGACTCTTATCTGTGCGAGTTTCCCAGCGATTACAGTTGCAAAGTAAACGAGTCCAATGCAAATAAATGACAAAACTAGGATTGCTTCAGGCTGAAGCTTCCAAGACACATCTGCGATTTGTAAATCTCACACTACTCGCTATTACTCGCTTCCCCATTCATTAACATTGGACTCGCTAGACTCGCAATGAGTAGCGAGTCCCGGGCTCGGACTCGCTAGAGTCAAGCGATTCCGAGTAATTTAGGATTCGCCCATCACTACTCGTCACTAAGAACAGTACACAGGTTGTAAATCCTGCCTGAGAAGTGATCATCTATAAACTATCGTCAAACTGCAGTTAATAGACTTGCAATACAGCCTGCATAGATTCTATAAACACAGGCTGATGCCCAGCACAGAACTGATACTATGTCATCGGTCTCCCTGACAACCAGGAGCAGAAAGCCCCCACCCTTGCAATCCTGACCACAGAGGAGTATGTCTGTGTGTGGCATGTGTCTGTGTGTGGCATGTGTCTGTGTGTGTGGCTTGTGTCTGTTTGTGTGGCTTGTCTGTGTGTGTGGCATGTGTGTGTGGCTAGTCTGTGTTTGTAGCTTGTGTCTGTGTGTGTGGCATGTGAGTGTGGCTTGTCTGTGTGTGTGGCTTGTGTCTGTGGCATGTGTCTGTGTGAGGTATGTGTCTGTGTATGGTATGTGTCTGTGTGTGGCCTGTATCTGTGTGTGTCATGTGTCTGTGTGTGTGGCATGTGTGTGTGGCTTGTCTGTGTGTGTGGCTTGTGTCTGTGTGTGTGTGGCTTGTGTCTGTGTGTGTGGCATGTTCCTGTGTGTGTGGCTTGTGTCTGTGTGTGGCATTTGTGTTGCTTGTGTGTCTGTGTGTGTGGATTGTGTGTGGATTGTGTGTGTGTGGCTTGTGTCTCTGTGTGTATGTGGCTTGTGTCTCTGTGTGTGTGTGGCTTGTGTCTCTGTGTTTTGTGTCTGTGTGTGGCTTGTGCCTGTGTGGAAGTTGTCTGTGTCTTGCTTGTGTGTCTGTGTGTGTAGCTTGTGTGTGGATTGTGTGTGTGTGGCTTGTGTCTGTGTGTGTGGCTTGTGTCTGTGTTGGCTTGTGTCTGTGTGTGTGTGGCATGCCTGTGTGTGGCTTGTGTGTGGCATGCCTGTGTGGCTTGTGTCTGTGTGTGTTGCTTGTGTCTATGTGTGTGGTTTGTCTCTGTGTGTGGCTTGTCTCTGTTTGTGGCTTGTCTATGTGTGTGGCTTGTCTCTGTGTGTGGCTTGTGTCTGTGTGTGTGTGTGGTTTGTCTCTGTGTGTGGCTTGTCTCTGTGTGTGGCTTCTGTGTGTGTGTGGCTTGTCTCTGTGTGTGGCTTTTGTTTGTGTGTGTGTCCTGTGTGTGGCATGCCTGTGTGTGGCTTATGGCTTGCCTGTGTGTGGCTTTTGTCTGTGTTTTTGTGGCTTTTATCTGTGCGTGTGTGGCTTGTGTCTCTATGTGTGTGGCTTGTGTCTCTATGTCAAAAATATGTATGATGTGTATGTAATATGTCCTGTATAGGTTCCCTTTAAAGGGTGTTGGCATTCCTTCTGTTGTTTCCACCTCTTTTTGAAATTCCCGCCTCCTGTGGTACTCTGACACGCCGGCTGGAACGTCATATCTGGTCCAGTGCATTGTGGGGACTTATGACATGTACGGGCAGCTTCAATATGTGCACTGCACATGCGCCGGAGCCTGGCTGAACACGTGATCTGCCCCCACAATGCATCGGGCCGGATATGACATTCCGGCCGACATGTCAGAGTACCACAAGAGGCGGGAACGACCATAGTTTGCCCCCCCCTAGTTTTGATCCTGGCTACGCCCATGACAGTGTGTGTATGTAGAGTGTGTGTGTGTGTACAGTGTGTGTGTGTGTGTACAGTGTGTGTGTATATGTACACTGTGTGTACAGTGTGTGTGTGTGTGTGTCTACTGTGTGTGTCCAATGCGTGTGTATATGTACAGTGAGTGTGTGTACAGTGTGTGTACAGTGTGTGTGTGTACACTGTGTGTACACTGTGTGTACAGAGTGTGTGTGTGTGTACAGTGTGTGTTTACAGTGTGTGTGTGTGTATATGTACAGTGTGTGTACAGTGTGTGTGTGTACAGTCTGTGTGTGTATATGTACAGTGTGTGTACAGTGTGTGTGTACAATGTGTGTTTGTACAGTGCGTGTGTGTATATGTACAGTGTGGTGTGTCTACAGTGTGTGTGTGTAAAGTGTGATGTACAGTGTGTGTATGTACAGTGTGTGTGTAAAGTGTGTGTATGTACAGTGTGTGTACCGTGTGTGTACAGTTAGTGTGTGTACAGTGTGTGTGTGTATGTACAGTGTGTGTGTACAGTGTGTGTGTGTATATGTACAGTGTGTGTACAGTGTGTGTGTACAATGTGTGTTTCTACAGTGTGTGTGTGTGTGTATATGTACAGTGTTTGTGTGTCTACAGTGTGTGTGTGTACAGTGTAATGTACAGTGTGTGTATGTACAGTGTGTGTGTAAAGTGTGTGTATGTACAGTGTGTGTACCGTGTGTGTACAGTTAGTGTGTGTACTGTGTGTGTGTGTATGTACAGTGTGTGTACAGTGTGTATATGTACAGTGTGTGTGTAAAGTGTTTGTGTACAGTGCATATATGTACAGTGCGTACAGTGTGTGTACAGTTTTGTGTGTGTAGTGTGTGTGTACAGTGTGTGTACAGTGTGTGTGTGTACAGTGTGTGTCCAATGTGTGTACAGTGTGTGTGTAGTGTGTATAAGTAGTGTGTGTACAGTGTGTGTGTGTATATGTACTGTGTGTGTACAGTGTGTGTGTGTACAGTGTGTGTGTGTACAGTGTGTGTGTACAGTGTGTACAGTGTGTGTAGTGTGTGTATATGTAGTGTGTGTGTGTACAGTGTGTGTGTAGTGTGTGTGTACAGTGTGTGTACAGTGTGTGTGTGTACAGTGTGTGTCCAATGTGTGTACAGTGTGTGTAGTGTGTGTATATGTAGTGTGTGTACAGTGTGTGTGTGTGTACAGTGTGTACAGTGTGTGTGTGTGTAGTGTGTGTGTACAATGTGTGTCCAATGTGTATAGTGTGTGTGTAGTGTGTGTATATCTAGTGTGTGTACAGTGTGTGTGTGTGTGTATGTACAGTGTGTGTACAGTGTGTGTAGTGTGTGTATATGTAGTGTGTGTACAGTGCGTGTTTACAGTTGTGTGTGTGTGTATATGTAGTGTGTGTACAGTGTGTGTGTACAGTGTGTGTGTGTGTGTATATGTTGTGTGTACAGTGTGTGTAGTGTGTGTATATGTAGTGTGTATACAGTGTCTGTGTGTGTAGTGTGTGTATATGCAGTATGTGTACAGTGTGGTGTGTGTGTAGTTTGTGTATTTTGTGTATATGTAGTGTGTGTATATGTAGTGTGTATATATGTAGTGTGTGTGTGGTGTGTGTATATGTAGTTTGTGTACAGTGTGTGTGTAGTGTGTACAGGGTGTGTAGTGTGTGTATATGTAGTGTGTGTATATGTAGTGTGTGTACATGTGTGCAGTGTGTGTATATGCAG
This sequence comes from Allobates femoralis, assembly GCA_033576535.1. Taxonomy (NCBI): domain Eukaryota; kingdom Metazoa; phylum Chordata; class Amphibia; order Anura; family Aromobatidae; genus Allobates; species Allobates femoralis. The sequence goes on from JARQOC010000007.1 coordinate 143,884,687, forward strand.
TGTGTGTACATTGTGTGTGTAGTGTGTGTATTTTGTGTATATTAGTGTGTGTATATGTAGTGTGTGTGTATATATGCAGTGTGTGTAGTGTGTGTAGTGTGTGTATATGTAGTGTGTGTATATATGTAGGGTGTGTAGTGTGTGTATATGTAGTGTGTGTACAGTGTGTGTACAGTGTGTGTACAGTGTGTGTAGTGTGTGTATATGTACAGTGTGTGTAGTGTGTGTATATGTAGTGTGTGTATATGTACAGTGTGTACAGTGTGTGTAGTGTGTATATGTAGTGTGTGTATATGTAGTGTGTGTACAGTGTGTGTACAGTGTGTGTATATGTAGTGTGTGTAAGTGTGTGTATATGCACAGTGGTGTAGTGTGTATATGTAGTGTGTGTATGTAGTGTGTGTATAGTACATGTGTGTACAGTGTGTGTACAGTGTGTGTAGTGTGTGTATATGTACAGTGTGTGTACAGTGTGTGTAGTGTGTGTAATGTAATGTGTGTACAGTGTGTGTAGTGTGTATATGTAGTGTGTGTACAGTGTGTGTACAGTGTGTGTAGTGTGTATATGTACGTGTGTGTACGTGTGTGTAAGTGTGTGTAATGTAGTGTATGTGTGTGTACAGTGTGTGTGTGTGTATATGTATGTGTGTACATGTGTGTGTATGTGTGTATATGTAGTGTGTGTACAGTGTGTGTAGTGGTGTATAGTAGTGTGTATATGTACAGTGTGTGTACAGTGTGTGTAGTAGTGTTGTATAGTGTACAGTGTGTGTACAGTTGTAGTGTGTGTAGTGTGTGTATATGTACAGTTGTGTGTACAGTGTGTGTAGTGTGTATATGTAGTGTGTGTACAGTGTGTGTACAGTGTGTGTGTGTGTGAATTGTACAGTGTGTGTGTGTACAGTGTGTGTAGTGTAGTGTGTGTACAATGTTGTCCAATGTGTGTACAGTGTGTGTAGTGTGTGTATATGTAGTGTGTGTACAGTGTGTGTGTATATGTACAGTGTGTGTGTGTGTACAGTGTGTGTGTGTAGTGTGTGTGTCAATGTGTTGTCATGTGTATAGTGTGTGTAGTGTGTTATATTAGTGTGTGTACAGTGTGTGTGTGTGTACATGTACATGTGTGTGTACAGTGTGTGTAGTGTGTGTATATGTAGTGTGTGTACATGTAGTTGTTACAGTGTGTGTGTAGTGTGTGTGATAATGTGTAGTGTGTATAGTGTGTGTGTGTACAGTGTGTGGTAGTGTGTGTATATGTAGTGTTGTACAGTGTTGTACAGTGTGTGTATGTGTATATGTAGTGTGTATACAGTGTCTGTATGTACAGTGTGTGTACTAGTTGTGTATGCAGTTATGGGGTAATTGTGTGTGTAGATTTGTGTATTTTGTGTATAGTAGTGTGTGTACATTGTTAGTGTGTATATTGTTGTGTATGTGTGTAGTGTGTATATGTAGTGTGTGTACAGTGTGTGTGTAGTGTGTGTGTACAGTGTGTGTAGTGTGTATATGTAGTGTGTGTACAGTGTGTGTAGTGTGTATATGTAGTGTGTGTACAGTGTGTGTGTAGTGTGTGTGTATCTCTTCCTGGTACACAGCTCCCAGTAAATCAACCTACAATCAATCAGAAATATATTTTTCTGTCACTAATTAGTCAGAAAAAATGTCCCATGTAAAATAGCAGGTAACTGCGCCATCTAGTGGCAAATTGCATGTCCAGCTCAAATACAAAAACAGTGTGTCTTTCCAATGCCGCTAGTATTAAAAGCATTTAACATCTTAATATAAAACCCGAAGGCCACTTCCTGTGGAATCTGGCCAACTTCCGTGACGGCCTGCGCCCTGTGTCACAGACCGGAAACGGAAGTTCCAGACCCACGAGCGGTGAGCGCGTAGCGCTCACCGCGAGCCGCTGTCAAACCTGAATAGCGGCTCGCAGTGGGCGCTAAAGCGCCACCGCCACCCCCACACAGAGCCGTGTGCTCCCACCCAGGGCCGCACCGTCCATTGGACAGTGTGAGCCCTGAGTCCAGAGCGGCGGCAGCCAGGGGGAGCGGCATGACAGAAGGGGGCGGGGCCACCAACATCAGCGCCGCCCTCAGGAGAGACGGACGCTGTGGCACTGTAGGCTGCAGGGCGGCGGGGCCGAGCGGACGCTGCAGGGGCGGCGGCCCGGAGACCCGCCAGCACCCCCCCGCCCTCCGATCGGCTCTGGCGGCAGGGTGCCTAGATGCACCCTGAGTCCCACCCACATCCGGGAACCGGCCCCGCCCACACTCCGGTGTGCGGCCTCCGCCGGCACCGCCCACTCTCCTCCTCCATCTGGGACCACCATTCCACCACCTGCCCCGCACACAGCCCCGCCGACAGCCCGGTGAGTGTTCTGCCCCACCAGCCTCCCCTCTCCTGTGCCCCCCAGCCTCCCCTCTCCTGTGCCCCCCAGCCTCCCCTCTCCTGTGCCCCCCGGCCTCCCCTCTCCTCTGCCCCCCAGCCTCCGCTCTCCTCTGGCCTCCAGCCTCCGCTCTCCTCTGCCCCCCAGCCTCCGCTCTCCTCTGGCCTCCAGCCTCCGCTCTCCTCTGGCCTCCAGCCTCCACTGTCCTCTGGCCTCCTGCCTCCGCTGTCCTCTGGCCTCCAGCCTCCGCTGTCCTCTGGCCTCCTGCCTCCGCTGTCCTCTGGCCTCCTGCCTCTGCTGTCCTCTGGCCTCCTGCCTCCGCTGTCCTCTGGCCTCCAGCCTCCGCTGTCCTCTGGCATCCAGCCTCCGCTGTCCTCTGGCCTCCAGCCTCCGCTGTCCTCTGGCCTCCAGCCTCCGCTGTCCTCTGCCTCCGCTCTCCCCTGCCTCCGCTCTCCCCTGCCTCCGCTATCCCCTGCCCTCCAGCCTCCACTCTCCTCCGGCCTCCGGCCTCCGCTCTCCTCCGGCCTCCGCTCTCCTCTGGCCTCCGCTCTCCTCTGGCCTCCGCTCTCCTCTGGCCTCCAGCCTCCGCTCTCCTCTGGCCTCCAGCCTCCGCTCTCCTCTGTCCTCCGCTCTCCTCTGTCCTCCACTCTCCTCTGTCCTCCGCTCTCCTCTGGCCTCCGCTCTCCTCTGGCCTCTGCTCTCCTCTGGCCTCCAGCCTCCCCTCTCCTGTGCCCCCCAGTCTCCCCTCTCCTGTGCCCCCCAGTCTCCCCTCTCCTGTGCCCCCCAGTCTCCCCTCTCCTCTGCCCCCCAGCCTCCGCTCTCCTGTGGCCTCCAGCCTCCGCTCTCCTGTGGCCTCCAGCCTCCGCTCTCCTGTGGCCTCCAGCCTCCGCTCTCCTGTGGTCTCCAGCCTCCGCTCTCCTGTGGCCTCCAGCCTCCGCTCTCCTGTGGCCTCCAGCCTCTGCTCTCCCCTGCCTCTGCTCTCCCCTGCCTACGCTCTCCCCTGCCTACGCTCTCCCCTGCCTACGCTCTCCCCTGCTTTCCTGCCTCCGCTCTCCCCTGCCTCCGCTCTTCTCCAGCCTCCGCTCTTCTCCAGCCTCCGCTCTTCTCCAGCCTCCGCTCTCCTCTGCCTCCGCTCTTCTCCAGCCTCCGCTCTCCTCTGCCTCCGCTCTTCTCCAGCCTCCGCTCTACTCTGCCTCCGCTCTTCTCCAGCCTCCGCTCTCCTCTGCCTCCGCTCTTCTCCAGCCTCCGCTCTCCTCTGCCTCCGCTCTTCTCCAGCCTCCGCTCTCCTCTGCCTCCGCTCTCCTCCAGCCTCCGCTCTCCTCTGCCTCCGCTCTTCTCCAGCCTCCGCTCTCCTCTGCTCTCCTCTGCCTCCGCTCTTCTCCAGCCTCCGCTCTCCTCTGCCTCCGCTCTCCTCTGTCTCTGCTCTTCTCCAGCCTCCGCTCTTCTCCAGCCTCCGCTCTTCTCCAGCCTCCGCTCTCCTCTGCCTCCGCTCTTCTCCAGCCTCCGCTCTCCTCTGCCTCCGCTCTCCTCTGCCTCCGCTCTCCTCTGCCTCCGCTCTCCTCTGCCTCCGCTCTTCTCTGCCTCCGCTCTTCTCTGCCTCCGCTCTTCTCCAGCCTCCGCTCTCCCCTGCCCTCCAGCCTCCGCTCTCCCCTGCCCTCCAGCCTCCGCTCTCCTGTGGCCTCCAGCCTCCGCTCTCCTGTGGTCTCCAGCCTCCGCTCTCCTGTGGTCTCCAGCCTCCGCTCTCCTGTGGTCTCCAGCCTCCGCTCTCCTGTGGCCTCCAGCCTCTGCTCTCCCCTGCCTACGCTCTCCCCTGCCTACGCTCTCCCCTACCTACGCTCTCCCCTGCCTACGCTCTCCCCTGCCTACGCTCTCCCCTGCCTACGCTCTCCCCTGCCCTCCGCTCTCCCCAGCCTCCGCTCTTCTCCAGCCTCCGCTCTTCTCCAGCCTCCGCTCTCCTCTGCCTCCGCTCTTCTCCAGCCTCCGCTCTCCTCTGCCTCCGCTCTTCTCCAGCCTCCGCTCTCCTCTGCCTCCGCTCTTCTCCAGCCTCCGCTCTCCTCTGCCTCCGCTCTTCTCCAGCCTCCGCTCTCCTCTGCCTCCGCTCTCCTCCAGCCTCCGCTCTCCTCTGCCCTCCAGCCTCCGCTCTCCTCTGCCCTCCAGCCTCCTCTCTCCTCTGCCCTCCAGCCTCCTCTCTCCTCTGCCCTCCAGCCTCCGCTCTCCTCTGCCCTCCAGCCTCCGCTCTCCTCTGCCCTCCAGCCTCCGCTCTCCTCTGCCCTCCAGCCTCCGCTCTCCTCTGCCTTCCAGCCTCCGCTCTCCTCTGCCCTCCAGCCTCCGCTCTCCTCTGCCTCCGCTCTTCTCCAGCCTCCGCTCTCCTCTGCCTCCGCTCTTCTCCAGCCTCCGCTCTTCTCCAGCCTCCGCTCTCCTCTGCCTCCGCTCTTCTCCGGCCTCCGCTCTTCTCCGGCCTCCGCTCTTCTCCGGCCTCCGCTCTCCTCCGGCCTCCGCTCTCCTCCAGCCTCCGCTCTCCTCCAGCCTCCGCTCTCCTCCAGCCTCCGCTCTCCTCTGCCTCCGCTCTCCTCTGCCTCCGCTCTCCTCTGCCTCCGCTCTTCTCCAGCCTCCGCTCTTCTCCAGCCTCCGCTCTCCCCTGCCTCCGCTCTCCCCTGCCTCCGCTCTCCCCTGCCTCCGCTCTCCCCTGCCCTCCTGCCTCCGCTCTCCCCTGCCCTCCTGCCTCCGCTCTCCCCTGCCCTCCAGCCTCCGCTCTCCTCCAGCCTCCGCTCTCCTCTGCCCTCCAGCCTCCGCTCTCCTCTGCCCTCCAGCCTCCGCTCTCCTCTGCCCTCCAGCCTCCGCTCTCCTCTGCCCTCCAGCCTCCGCTCTCCCCTGCCTCCGCTCTCCCCTGACCCCTCCCTCCTCTAACCCCTCCAGTTTCTGCCTCCTCCCTCCTCTGCCTCCTCCCTCCTCTGCCCCCTCCAGCCTGTGCTGCACTCACTGCTGACCACTGAGCCACCGCACTCACTGCTGACCACTGAGCCACCGCACTCACTGCTGACCACTGAGCCACCGCACTCACTGCTGACCACTGAGCCACCGCACTCACTGCTGACCACTGGCCCACCGCACTCACTGCTGACCACTGGCCCACCGCACTCACTGCTGACCACTGAGCCACCGCACTCACTGCTGACCACTGAGCCACCGCACTCACTGCTGACCACTGAGCCACCGCTCTCACTGCTGACCACTGAGCCACCCCACTCACTGCTTACCACTGAGCCACCGCACTCACTGCTAACCACTGAGCCACCGTATACTCACAATTACTTTCACAGCACTCCCCTATTACTAAATAAACTATATATAGATTCTAGACTACCCGATTCTTTAGAATCGGGCCACCATCTAGTTAACAATAAATGTATTTGATTTCCTCTTGGATTTCTTACTGTTGTTTAAAACCTACCTTTCCTACTAAAAAACTGATTATGAATATTAGGTTCAATATTAATCACATAGAGCTGTGGCTTTTATTAGCACCTAAATGACACTAAACCTATTCTGTATGATACCGAAGAGGAAAGTCTCAGCTCTATATAAAGGATAACTAGCCTGAAGGTGTAGATTTGGCAAGTGTCCTAAACTGGAGAGACAGAAGAAAAAATAAGTAATGCTTAAAGGGGTTGTCCAGGAATACTATTTTTTTGGGTTGAGATACATAAAATAAACACAGCACTGCCCACCTTCCACAGGTCCAGGCTGTACAGTTCATTTCATGGTTGCATCCTATAATTTTGAGCAAATGGATGGAAGGGGATGCCGCAGCCGTATTGTACTTCTACTCTGGTTGCACACCCCTGCCAGGTGAGCACGGACATGTAACGTGGAGTAAAGTGCTAGGCCGAGGGCCTGGTTAGACAAATCTGCTGCCAGCTGTTGAAGCTGGGCAGAAGAGCTTGCTGCAGGAGAGGTACGAGCCCCCAACTCGATTAGGGATACTTCAGAACTGGTCGTGAAGCTGGAGGTCACCGGGTCTTTATCTCCAGTGTCTACTATTGTGTTTTTACCTTCCCAAGGCTCATGGGGCTATATAGGGTCAGAGGACCAAAATTATTGCTCACAAGACCCGCAGCTACCTGCCTGGTAATGAATGGCAACCACAGAGACTTAGGAGAGGATAGTGGTAGCATAGTGTCAGAACTGGGAAGTCAGCTAGAAGGCCATAGGTCTCAGGCAGGTGGACTCTGCCATAGGCCATAGGTCTCTAGAAGGTCTCAGGAAGGTGGACTCTGACTATCTCTGGGCTGGCCAGGCTGCACTCCTGGTGAACATTGTACATTGTACCCAGGATAGGCTGCAATCTTCAATTACTTCAAGTAAAGGGAAAGAATCACAAAGACTGTTGTCCTCTGCTCCTTTCTGCGCCCTCCTGCACCACTACCCTCAACCTCCTCTTCTGCACCCTCCACCATCCCATCCGTCTCCTACACCTTCCAAGGGACCTACCCTCGTTGGAGAAGGCTTACCATCTGGCTGCCCTACCATCTCCCCTCGTAAACCCCACTGCAGCCCCTGGCCACCTACGGTCAGTACTCCAGCTGGCATCACGAACTATTCTCCTCTGTAAATATCCCTCTTTAACATGTCTGGCCAGGGCCACAGGTCCTGGGGACCGCCGCCGTGAACTGATGCCCCAGGCCTCCAGGCAGCTGAACCCCCAGATCCTTAATGCCACGACAACATCACCACTGCAGCCTGACAGCAAAGACTGGAGCAGCGGTGAAGAGGCATTACTGAGAAGGTTGTGAAAAAGTAAAGCTTGGCAATCTCTCTCTGTGTACGAGGCCTTATTTATGCATCTAAAAGTGGATGTGATACATAAGCTACGGTAAGTAAGGCCACATGCACACATTGAGTATTTGGTCAGCTTTTACCTCAGTATTTGTAGCCAAAACCAGCAGTGGGTGATAAATACAGAAGTGGTGACGTGTATTATACTTTTCCTCTGATTATTCCACTCCTGGTTTTGTCTTACAAATAAGGCTGCCTTCACACTTGCGTATGGGAAGGCAGAGTATGCTGCGTTCCCATACGCAGTCAAGCGCATGCGCACTGCGGTTCCTATGTTTAACATAGGAACGCATAGTGCCTGCGTTTGCTGCATTCGGGTGCGGATGCGGAAGATATCTGCTCCCTCCAGGGTCTCCCGTCCGCACCCGGGACACAGCATGTTGCATTTTTTGGGCGCTCGGGGACCTTGGAAAATCAGCAAGCTTCCCCGAGCGCACAAAACAATGCATTGGCGTCAATGGGTCCGCAGTGTTCGGCGCTTACTATCAAAAATCTAGAGTCCATAATAATACACTTATTTTTCTAGCCGCATAATCTCACTACACAGCTATATGTTCAGATAAAGATTAACGGCAATCTCAACACAATGTTCATATATAAATACAGTTGTTTTTATTAGTTAATTGGAAAAACATCACACATAATAAAATCCCCATAAAAGCACCCCAGGCAGTGTGAGTGCAAGTATACATACATTGTTCACAGTTACAGTTTATATACCATCATCAACACTAACATGATTTGGTTTGCATAGAAAGGGATATGTTTGGATTCACCATTATATCCAATCTGACCTGACTTATCAGGGAGCAGGTTACACCAGATATCAATATTGTAAGTTATTGCCCCTCTCATTAAGCATGATCCCCAAATTGAAAGTGTTCATACCGCACCACACTGCCTAGCACCTCAACGTTTCGCTCTCGCTTCGTCAGGAGGTGCTGGGACAGTGTTCGGCGCTTGACAGCACAGGAGAACGCTGCGGACCCATTGAAATCTCTCCCGGTGGCCGCTGGTGATGTCACAGAGATCACCGACGGCCACCGGGAGATCAGCTGAGCCTCTGATGATCTCCTCCTCCCCGCCGCCGGTAATCTCCAAGCGTTGTCGGCGGGGAGAAACAGCTAATCTGACAGCTGTTTGAATCTTCCCGCGCCGACATCTCCTCCCTGTGTCGGCGCAGGAGTTTCAAACAGCTGTCAAATCAGCTGTTTAACCCCGCGCACACGTCCTGAAGCTTACCGGCGGCCGGGAAGAGGAGATCTCCGCCACTGATCTCTGGCCCGCCCCCCGACACCGCCGATTGGCTGCCCGGGCTGCACAGTGATGCGTCTGCAGATGGACATTCTCCGCTGCGGACACAAAAAACGACCCTGCTTTTCACTGCGTTTGTGTCTGCATGCCATCAGCATCATAGTGTATTATGAATATTAATAAGCAGGCCAACAGCGGTGTCACTATACCTGGCAGTGAAGAAGATTAGTGCCGCCCCACAGGAGGTCCCTACCAGGGATAGTGACACAGATTTGCTGCCAGTCAACATTTGGACGCTGCACGATGCAGAAGGTAGAAAACTGGATGTGGGGTTGGTTGGGGGTGAGAGAAGACAATGCACAGGGGCCCCCTGTCAGGGTGGAGCATGCAGAAAGCACACAGTGGCCCCATGTAAAGGGGAGAGTACACAGCACACAGGGGCCCCCCTGTCAGTGGGGAGAGCATGCACAGTAGCGGAGAGGCACAGCACACAGGAGGGATATTACTATTATTATCATTATTATTAAATATTTATATAGCGCCATTAGGTTACATGGCGCTTTACAAGTGAGAGGGTAGACAAAGACAAGGTAGTAAAACGACGACAAATCAGTCATACAGGTACAGTAGGGCAGAGGATCCTGTCCATGAGGGCTCACAGTCTAGAGGGGGTGGGGAGGGAGACAGTATGAAGGGGAGAGGGGGGTGAGGTGGTGCAATGGATGGGTCTTAGTGTGGGCCGTAGGCTTGTAAGAAAAGGTTCCCAGAGTAGGGGAGTGTCTGATGTGGTGGGGGAGGGAGTTCGAGAGTATGGCAGAGGCACGTGAGAAGTCTTGTATGCGGTTGTGGGAGGTGGAAATACGGGGGAGGAGAGAAAGAGTTCTTGAGAGGAATGCAGGTTGCATGAGGGGAGGTAACGGGAGACCAGGTCGGAGATGTAGGGAGGGGACAGGTTGTGTATGGCCTTGTATGTCTGGGTTAGGGTTTTGAAGTGGAATCTCTGGGAAGTAGGGAACCAGTGGAGGGCTCGGCAGAGAGGGGAGGCGGGGGAGTAACAGGTAGACAGGTGGATGAGTCGGGCAGCAGAGTTGAGGATGGAGCGGAGAGGTGCAAGGGAGGAGGCAGGGAGGCCGGTGAGCAGGAGGTTGCAGTAATCCAGGTGGGAGATGATGAGGGCATGGACAAGTGGTTTAGCCGTGTTGTGGTCAAAGAAGGATTGGATAGGGGCAATGTTTTTTAGCTGGAGTCGACAGGCGGTGGCAAGGGCTTGGATGTGGGGCTTGAAGGAGAGGGAGGAGTTGAGGATAACGCCGAGGCGCTTGGTGTGGAGGATGGGTGAGAGTGTGCAGTCATTGACAGTGATGGATAGGTCAGGAAGAGGGGGAGGGTTGTTAGAGGAAAGACGATTAATTTGGTCTTGTCCATGTTGAGTTTGAGGAAGTGAGCAGAAAAGAAGGATGCGATGGCGGATAGGCAATGAGGAATTTCGGATAAAAGGGAGGAGATATCAGGGCCAGACAGATAGAGCTGGGTGTCGTCGGCATAGAGGTGGTATTGGAGGCCGTGTGACTTAATGAGTTTGCCTAGGCCGAGGGTCTAAATGGAGATAGAGTAGTGGTCCCAAGACCGAGCCTTGGGGGACTCCTACAGATAGGGGCTGGGGCGAGGAGGAGGTATGGGAGTGGGTGATGCTGAAGGTCCTGTCTGTTAGGGTACAGGGGGAAGAGGTACAGCGCACAGTTGGGGAGAAAACAGCCAGCAGTCGATGTATAATATACACAGTCCACAGCCTCTAGGTAATATATACACATTAGGTCACCTCTATATTATATATAAGTAAGCTCTCACTGAGACTCTTTCACTCGGGGCCCATGAAAACCTGGAGCCGGCCATGGTGCTGCTTATACACAACTCAAAGGTCTTCTAGATTCATCAAGAGACATACTGATAGGAAATTTAGATTGTGACCCCCAGTGGGGCCCAGTGATGATGATCTCTGTAAAGTGCTGCAGAATTAATGGCACTATATAAGAAATGCATAATAATAATAATAATTCTTGCTTAAAACTCCTTGAAATATTACAACCTATTGAACTGAAAAGTTGAGTATACATTTGATAACTTTTGGCATTTTTACACCAGTGCCAGTCAGCTTTTAGAAAAGTGAGCGGAGCAGGGACAAAATGGGACAGGACATAGACCGTTCATATTACAAATTCATCATAATTCACCCTTTTTATTGCTTTGTGAATAATTTTCATAGGAACTATAGGTGAGCAAGCTTTTTATTAATTCTGTCAAAATAGAACATTTTTCTATCCGTCATTTACTTTCAAAATTTTGCCACAAATTAACACTAAGAAGATTGCAAAACTGGTATAAGAAATAAAAAATAAAAAAGTGCCTTCTCTTGTCTGAACACCAGGTGGCACTCATATTCAGTTAAAAAAACCCTGCTGTTTATATTTTTAATAGTTGGTCAAATACATTGCAAAAGATAAAACGTCCTTCTAATTTAGTTTTCTAGCGATTACTTCTCATCTTCTGTAGTTTTGTGTATTTATTCATAAGGAAGGTATACAGAGCATCTGAATATACAGAATGAAGATATCAGAGAGGTGAAGAAGTCAACAAAGATCTCATCGTTTGGCAGATTCTGAGGGTCCCAAGATTGATCTACTTTGAAAGTAGATCACATGAGAAACATTACACAGGAGCATAAATGGGACAAGTCATTAAGGGAACCTGTCACAGGGAAGTATTTATAATACATGCAGGGGTAGCCCCTGTGCAAGAACAGTATATGGGCATTTTGCCAGTCAATAGGTCATCAAAATGCAAAATTCACCCGGCTTTGGACATGGAAATGGGCCCCTTCACCTCTTGGGCCCTGTGTGACTGCATAGGTTGCACCAATGACATGTCCGCCCCTGCTTCTTGGTATTGGTTTGCATCCACATAGTTGTCAACTGTGGCGCCCTGCAGACCGGTCACCACTAGATGGCGCAGAAGCTGGGATTAGTAAGACCTGGCGGCCTGTGCCACCTTGAGGCTTGCCTGGGTTCCGGGCTGTAGACTGTGGTGAGAGAAGAAAGGAGTCCAAGGTGTGCTCGAGTTAGTGGGGACACTGAGGGACTGGGCTGGAACAAGAGTGCCGGCTCTACTGAAGTGGCTAGGAAGCTTTATGCCCCAACCACAAACCACGGCGGGGTATGGGGTCTTTATGTCCCATGACCGAACATCCAGTGCAGCGAAAGGAAGGCCTAGGACTAGGGGACCTGGCAGGTCGCCCACTGAAAGCCCGTGGCCGCTGGACCGTAGCTAGTATGCGGACAGACCGAAAAGGCCCATAAAAGAAACACAAAAGGGGGTGATTGTGATGAGCCATCCCGGCTGCTTAGACCACACCGGAGCTGCCACTGTACTGCCTGTAAACTAACCATCTGCTGAGAAAGGGAGTAAACCCGGTTAAAGCTTGATGTGTGAGACTGTGATTACTGTGTCTGAGGGGAGATAGACTGATTCTGTGAGCCAGCACCGGGAGACTGCCTGATTGTACCATGAACCTACACCCCCAACGAGCCCTGCATATCTATAGACTATACTGTTGTCCTGGGGACCTGCTCTTCCCGTGGGAAGCGGAACCATCTACGATGCTACTCCCATCATCCCCAGAGGTCCCGACTGCAGCAGCGGCTATCCCGGCCGCATTCCATGGGTGGCGTCACAACACTTTTATTTTTGTTTTATTTTATTTTACTCTATTTTTCAAACTCCCCTTTTAACTGATCGCCCGAGGAGGGGATCATGGACCGGGTCACGCCATCGTGACATCCCGCAGGACCAGACATCGACGAGGGAACCCGTTCCGAGTACCCCACAGTCACGTCAGGGTTGAGACATCAACCACTGATCAGGACCGCCCACTTGACTTAATCCACGAATGAGTGAGCATTTCAATAAATTAATTTAAGTTACATTGTATCATTTACCACAATCCTCCTGTAGATACATATCAATGTATGCAGCGCCTCCTGCTCTATAACAGTCCTCCTGCACATCAGAGGCCTTGTTCAGTGTGACAGGTTCCCTTTAAGATCTCACACAGGAGGTAGAGCTACTACAGGGTGCTCTATATGGCCCTGGTATGTTCCCTAAAATCAAAGGAACATAACAGTTTATTTTCTATTAGGATTTGTACTAACAAAAGGCAATTTTGTATTTAATCAGCATAATACAATGGGTAATTATGGGTCCATAGAGCTCTGAGTGTGCTCTACTGCTGGCCTCATAGATTTAATAGTCATCATGTTGCCATATGTATGAGGTCTGAACCTCATTGCTCAGTGGCGTAACTACAACAGGTGCAGTGGTTGCAATCGCATCCAGACCCTGGAGCCTAGGGAGACCCAAAAGTCTCTTTGACCTATAGAAAAAGACTAATGCTATTAAAGATTTGCAATAATTGGGGGCCCTAATGGAGCTGAATACTCCTACTTGATTGCAGCAACCCACCTGATGTGAAATGTCTGCAGCTCAATCACTTCTTGTTTTTCTGCAGACTTCATGATAGGAAGGATTCGCTCACAAGAGTTTATAAGACGGCCATGTGCTATGCAATGTTTTATTGGATATCTCTAGGACCAGTAATATTCAATTTTGTTAGTCATGCTGATGTGGTGTGGGAAAATAACCGCAGCATGCTGCGAATGGAGCCAATATTCAGATCACATGCATCCAAACAAGCCTAAGGGTGCATATGAAATATCGTACCATACTCTGATGTCATCCGAGTGAAGTCCGATTATCACGGATACAGGCAATGGAGAATTTAACCACGCCATCTTTTCCGCGCCAGTGATATTAGATCTCGGTAAGATAACACTCGGATCAAACTCGGATCCGCCCCATTTTTGATTGCCAGCCAAGGTAAAACCAGGTAGCTGGGGCTGGTTTTCTCAGTGTGGTGAGGCCCATAGTTATTGGGACCCCAGGCCACAGAGTAGCAGCCTGCGGCCGCCCCACAAATTTGTGCATTCATTATAATCGCCAATTCCTGGTGCTTTATCCAGCTCTTCTTGATGCCCTGGTGTGATGACAATTGGGGTAATGAAAGGGGTTAATGACAGCTGAATATTGACAGCTGTCATCAAGCCCTGGATTGATAATGTTTAGGCTTTTTTGAGACCTGCATATTTCCAGTTCTGTAAGTAGATAGTTAAAAAACACAAAAAAACTTTATTTGTAATAAAACACACTGAGAAAAATCTGTTATTTTAAATAAAACACACAGACAACCCGCTTTTACTTATTTATTAACCCCATTCATACCCTCCCATGATAATCCACAGCACAATATCGAGTGAAGCTCTGCTATTGAATCACCCAGGGGCCTATGGGAATTCGGGTGTCTGGGCCCTGCTGCGGCTGGGATGTCACTGGTGGCCTGCACAGACACGTGGCCCCGGTGGTCAACTTAAAAGAGTTGGGGAATGGTAATAAAGAGTTTAAAAGTTTGTCGTGACGCCACCTGTGGCTTCTGGTGATTGCACCAGCGCTACTTTGGGCCTCCAGGGATGATGTACGGGCAGCTAGGTGTTGAAGCTCCCCACAGGCGGAGCTGGGTCCCCGAGGCTCTGGTAGTAGATGGTTAGGGATGAAAGCAGGGAATTGGCCTTGCTCGCAGGCAGTTGGAATAGTCTTTATAGACAGCAGGGTCAGGGGAAGAGGAATGGTCACACACACCAGAGATTGTTTCTTTACCTTTTACTGATGAAATTGCGGTAAAAGTCCAGTACACTGCCGGGTGTTCAGGTAGCACTTCTGGATCTCCACAGTGAGTGGGTAGAAGGCCTCCTCATCTCTTTTCCCTTGTGTGAAGCCCTTGCCCTGTATGGAACTTGGCTGGCCTCCTTTACTCTCCTATCACCTGTGCTGTGTTGGGTAACACTTGTTGGACTGTCGCTATATAATCTCTTGCGGTGCCTGGCTCCCTTGTTGGTGGCTGCACAGATGCCCGGGAGACTGAAGTCTCCATGGAAAACCGGTATTCTCTGCTGGGCCAGGTGCTCTTCTGGAGTGAACCAAGACGACTCCTCGGTCCCCAGGCTGCTACTTCTCTGATGCTCCTATGTCTTGCCTTCGACCCCACACTTGGGTACCTGCAATGGCTAGACTGATGGCTGTTCAGTTGTCTCTGCCTCGGGCCTAGCGCGGCTCAGACCATCAGGACGTCTTCTCAGTTCTGCTAGCGACTGCACACTCCGTGTAACTCTGCCCCCATCACCAGTATTTATAGGGGATCTTGCCTAAGAGCAGCAACTTGAGCTTCCCCTACAGGGTTGGGGTAGAAGGTGTTGTTTGCGCTTGTGTACCCACTGTGGAAACCCATCCATGCTGTAGGTGAGTCTGTGGTTACCTGTGTGAGCAGGGTACCACACTATATTGCAGAGTGCAGAGATATTACAGTGCCCACTCACTGCGAGTAGCGCTCTTACACTGACAGCCGGCTGTGTGAGCAGTGATGTCAGAGTCGAGTTCATCTAAGGATACAGATGAGCCACGCCAGCTGTGACCTCAGATAAACTCTCTGATGTCACTGCTCACACAGCCCGCTGTCAGTCTGAGAGTGCTACAAACAGTCACAGATGCTAGCACAATGGGTGGGGGTACAACAGCCTATCACAGACGCTGCTGTGGCGCCCCGCTATGCAGGCATCACAGAGGGGTACTGCACCCGTAAAAGAGGTGCAGATGCTCCAGCTGCAAGCAGATTTTAGGATGGTAGGTGGAACCCATTAACCATCACCCCACACTAGATCACATAGTGGAAGGTACCCGGGAGGGAAGAAAATCACCTCTAGGGGGGAAAAAAGAGGTCTTTGGTCTATTGCCTCCAGGCTGGGAGAGTAGTCAGGCAGTGAGCCTGAAGGAACAGGGAGAGGGTCTCTCGGCTGAGAGACCAGAGAGAGAGCTTAAAGAAAGATCCCAGGCACAGACAGCCAGTTGGGGAAGAAAGGACTTGAGGAGGTTTATCCTCTACAGCTTACCGGGTCCTGGAGCCCGCCCCTGTGTGTGGGATCTATAGGACCACAGAAAATCCGGAGTCCTGGGGAGTCTACAGGCGACCCCAGGCACCTGAGCAACTGAAAGGGTACCAGGCACCGTTTGATGGTTCAGCGGACGGCCAGCAGAAGGTTATCCTACGGTAGCAAGGGTGAGAGGAGAATAGAGGTCCAGCTGATTCCAAGTCACCGGGCTTCATATAATTACTGGGAAGCAGGAAGGAAGAGACAGGAAGGAAGGCACACACCAAGGGTTCCATCATACCAACTGGGATCCACTTGCAGCTACCCGTTAGATACCTGTGTTTAACATCTGAATGCTGAACTGAGAACTGTAACTAATGCTGCTAAAGTTTTCAGTAAAGTACCCGGAGTGAAGTGAACTTGACTCTGCTGCACTGCCTTTTGCATGAACTTGCTTCCCTACAGAAACGCTACCTGTGGAGGACTACACCATCCTAGCCGCGATACCATCTACCTCCGGCGGACTGTGGCGGCGCGGTTGCAAATTACCAGAAACTACAGGTGGCTTCATGACAACAAACTCTGTAAATAGTCCCCTGAAAATATCACCCCCTTTTTCAAAGATAGGCCCAGGACACGGGATCAGGCGCGGCCGCCATTCCCGTGACACCGAGAATAATCCGAATTCTCCCGGATTCCACCACAGACATAGAGCTGCCATCCGGCTCCATCCGTCCTCATAGGCTACTATGGGGCCAAAAACCGGACCGGGGCTGTCTGGTTTACACTGGACAGCCCCGGACCGGATCACACTGTGGTGTGAAGCCAGCCTTTGACTTTAATTCTTTGCTAAACATTTTCAACATCACCCCTATGCCCTGATGCTTTTGATGTTTCCACCAGCAGATGGCGCCCTCGTCCTCATTAGATGTGTAACCTATTGCTTCAGCCTCTCTCCCCGTCACCTATCGTTAGATCTGATGATTTCATGGACGGCGCTTCCTATTTTTAGAACCCAGAAACATTTTTTTTAACTGAAAAACATCCCTTTATAATTATGAATAACAAGTGACCTGGCAAAAATGTCCCAGCTGCTCGGCTATTTTTATACTAACAAAGATCAGTTTTGCAGATTTAGTTCAGTTCTGGGATTGCAGTAACCATTAACCATTTATTCACCATCATTTCCTATAATTATAGGATGGTCGCAGTTTACTTTCGTCTTCCCAGCAATGATCCACATTTAAGGCTGCTTTCACACAGCGTTTTTGTGCTGTCCGAGGGGATCAGACTTTTTGCTGCTCCCCTCGGACAGCATCGGATCCAAACTGATGACTGCAATCGGATGCCAAATAGGCATCCAATTCCGATATTTTGCAGCATCAGCTGGATCCTGTCCCTGCTCCTCCTGTCATCTCGTCCACCTTCTCTCTCCCTCCTGTCACCTTTGTTCCCCCGTGTCTCCCCTCCTTGTCCCCCTCTGTCTCCCCTCTTTGCACCCCCTCTTTGTCCCCCTGTGTCTCCCCTCTTTGTCCCCCTGTGTCTCCCCTGTGTCTCCCCTCTTTGTCCCCCTGTGTCTCCCCTCTTTGTCCCCCTGTGTCTCCCCTCTTTGTCCCCCTGTGTCTCCCCTCTTTGTCCCCCTCTATCTCCCCCCTCTTTGCTCCCCTGTTTGCAGACCTTAAAAAATAAAAAAAACTTCATTCTCACCTCTCCGCGACACCCGCGCTGCTTCCAGCTTCTTCTGATCAACAGGACCTGGCGTGATGTCACAGTCACATGACCGGTTACCGCGGTAACCGGCCATGTGACTCAACTGTGACGTCAGGCCAGGTCCTAGAAGCACAGAGCGCTGGAGGCATCGCTGGATCGTGGAGAGGTGAGAATGAAGTTTTTTTTATTTTTAACCCTTTATTTTCAGGAGATATCACTTCTGCAATGTATGAATATACATTGCAGAAGTGATATTAGATGGCACAGAGCGGTGTTAGTGTACTGAGCATGCTCAGTGCACTAACATCGGGTCCGAGGAGACATGAGCTGTTTCCTCGGATCCTCGCTCCATAGGCCCCATGTTATTTGGCACGGATCAGGTCGGATCCAATTCGGTCCGATCTGACCCGCTGTGCCAAAAATCGCAGCAGGCTGCGATTTTGGGCACAGCAAAAAATCGGCCAGGATCGGATCCGACCAAAATCGGATGCCAATAAGGCCAAATCCGATGTGATCCGTGCCCATAGGATAACATGGGGCCAAAATCTGATCCGTTGTAAAACTGACAGCCACGGATCACAGAAAATCGCTGTGTGAAAGCACCCTAACCCACACTGATCACATTAGGAAATTACTCCCTAGAGATGTTCAACTGTCTTCGAGGCAAATCGATTCCCCTTGACAAAAATGTTGGCGTTCACTGTGAATACAAAGGTTCATGATTCACTTAGCGAAAATCATCAATATGTACATTCGATTTGCATCAAATAAATTCAGTGTGACCCTAATCTATCAGCCATTCGATCAGCCTGTGGAATTGAAATTTCGGCAGATTTGGCTCATGAATTTTGCTTATATAATCACTTTGTGGCATAATTCCATTAATAGAAATGTTTCCTTATGTCATCGTATACATATGGAAGTAGAGATATGTCTGGAAGTGCATTGGGGGTGTGTCACTGCACTTGGAAGAACAAAAGTACATTGCCACGCCCCCTGTGCACTTCTAGTTTGATTTGCATATGGCTGGACGTCTGATAACTAGTATATCACATTTCTACTAAAAGTATCACTTTTAGGGTGGAAACACACCATGCAAGATGCATGCAAGTGTCTTGCATGCATCTCGCATGACTCACCCGGCCCGGCCAATGCTAGCAAGAGCAATATGGTCCATAACTTGGGGCTAAGCACAGAACATACAACCTCGCCCACCCTCGATAAATATCTACTCATAGATGTTTTGCAGAAATTTTAACTCACAGGTGTTTTGTAATGTTAAATGCAATTCACACTGCTCAAGGATCATCACCATAGAGTAATGGGACTTCAATCCATTCACTAGACTTTCTGCTGCCAACAAATCTGGCCAGTCCAAGCAGTATCTGCCTAATTGAGGGAAAAGTTGATCTGAAGAAAAGTTAGGCTGGATTAACACCACAGTTTTTTTGGAATTCGGAAGAATGTGGGAAATCCTGCACCCCCCCCCAAGATATAAAACGTGATGCAACTGAATGCACCCACCCCAGTATTATCACTAATCCATCTCACAGATCAGTGATAATGCCAGTGTGGGTGCATCCTGTTGCATTAGGTTGTGCACCTTTTTTAGCTGGATCTGGTTGGAAATCACATGTTCCCTAGTGGGAGTGCGACACTCACCAGGGCTGTGTGGTACTCGGGACCGGGTCGGTTAGTTCTTTGGGGAGATCACAGCCGCGGTGACCCTGCTTCATGACCTTGGGCGTGCATTTAAAGGAGATTATTTACAGGGGATACGTTTGTGACGCCACCTGTGGTATTCGGCCAGGGATGGCCGACGCTGCAGTTTCAGAGCGCTGGGGCAGATGATAGGACAGCTGGGATAGTATCACTCCCCACAGGTGGAGCAGAGCCCCAGGGAATATGGAGAAATCTATAGCCGGTACGAGTGTAAAAGGAGAAGACACAGACAGTTCGTGCAGTTCTTTATCTTTACTTGCTGATCGGGCAAGGTCACCCAGC
The DNA here is from genome assembly GCA_033576535.1 of Allobates femoralis. Lineage (NCBI taxonomy): Eukaryota > Metazoa > Chordata > Amphibia > Anura > Aromobatidae > Allobates > Allobates femoralis. The sequence goes on from JARQOC010000007.1 coordinate 143,903,908, forward strand.
CGGGTGCTGTGCTGCTTCAAAGTGCAGCTAGGTTAGTGCTCAGGAGATTAGGATCACTCTGCCAAGACACCTTTCATGGGCCTTCCCAGATTGCTCTTCCCTGCGCTGGATTCTCGCCTCGTCTGCCCTGCGCCTTCGTGTACAGGGTCCCAGGCTGATGGCTGCAGGCTTTGTCAGGCGACTGCAGTGGCACGTCCCCTGGCCCTAGTCCTAGCCATCATCCTGTGGATTAACCACGGTCTGTGACCACTGCTCCTGCAAAGCCAATGGCCTCTAGGTTTCCTAGTCGGGGCTTGGAGCACCCAAATCAGATCGAGGCCGGTCCTCTCAGGCAACTAGTGCCTCTGTCCGACTCAGGTCAGGCCGGATTCGGGGCACACGGGTGGATCCCCCTCTCTCGTGTCCCCTAGGACTCTCAGTCCTGCGTTTGCTCCAGACACCTTCCTCCAACGTTCTCTCTCTAACTCTCACTGGCTTACTGCTAACCCCTCCTCCTGACTAGAAGATGGGACCCTCCCTCTCAATAGGGTACGCCCAAATCCCCCAGCCTGGAATTGGGATGATGTTGTGTGCAATTCTGTATGTCTCGGGTTTGCGACCCCTCTCACCTGGGAACGGTGACACCACACCTGTGGAGTTGATGCAGCATCACTGTGGCGACCAGTCAACAGGGGTGCCACAGGAGAGTCATTTACAACTGGGTTCTGGGCATGCTCAGCTCAATATCCCGGCTCCGGAGTCCGGATACAGGGGGTTTCATAGATACACATTCTAATTTAACCCACATTGTTCCTGATCCGGGTGTTTATGGTTTTGAAATGGACACCAAAATCGCTACAAAATGTGTTTTTGGTGTCAGTGAAAAAACCTTGGACACCCGTATCAGGGGGAGCCATAAAGAACTGGATGCATCCGCAAGCTCATGCGGCCCCACTGAAAGTCAACTGAGCCGAAAACGTATGCGGGTGCATCCAGTTTCAAACTTGGAAAGTTTGTATTTCTTTTTTCTGGTCGTCTTATTCTGAGCTCCTCTGAGCTGATTTTTTTTTCCAAAAGACCACATTAAAGTTGAATGTGCAGGAAAATAAGGAGTCTGGAAAAGAAAAACAGTGCCAAGTTTGTAATGAAACCCAATTGCAAACGTTTTTTTTAGGCTGGCTTCACACTGCGGTCAGGTCCGATCCGGGGCTGTCAGGGGTGAACCTGACAGCCCCATACCCGATTTTCACCCCATGCAAGAATATGGGGCCGGATGGAGCCGGATGGCAACTCTCTGCCATCCGGTTTCCATGTGTCCGGGAGAATTCGGGAGGAATCGGATTTTTCTTCGATTTTGTGATTCCTTCCGGATACAAAATCAAAGCATGCTGCATTTTTGTATCCGGGGACAAAAATCTCCCAAAATTGGATCCTCACGGATTCTCCCGAATCTGGGGCAATCCGGCGCTCCCTAACATGGGAGTCTATGGGGCCGGATTGCCCCGAACTGGGAGGATCCGGGAACCGGACACCTGCGACTGAAGTTCAGCGTGAGCTACGCTGAACTTCAGCACCAGGGAGCTGTCCCCTGTGAAGCCGTTCAGCACCACTTGGCAGGCGACAGCTGAGCTCTGCAGCATCCGGCTGCACACCGAACTGAAGGGCATATTTGTCCTCCGGTTCCGTGTCCAGATCCGGTTCGGGGCTGTCAGGTTCACCCCTGACAGCCCGGATCAGACCTGACCACAGTGTGAAGCCAGCCTTAGTCAAAAGTACATGCATTTAATTAAAAAAAATTGATGACTCCACAATGCTTATTTACAACTAGGTGCACAAAAGGACAACACAAAACCGCAGCAGCAAAGAAGAAAAGGAACAATCAAGGGGCTACAGTGGGTACGGAAAGTATTCCGACCCTTTAAACTTTTCACTCTTTGTTTCATTGCAGCCATTTGGTAAATTCAAAAAAATTAAATTTTTTCTTATTAATGTACACTCTGCATCTCATCATGATTGGAAAAAAAACAGAAATGTAGAAATTTTTGCAAATTAAAAAAGAAAAACTGAAATATCACATGGTCATACGTATTCAGACCCTTTGCTCAGACACTCATATTTAGTCACATGCTGTCCATTTCCTTGTGATCCTCCTTGAGATGGTTCTATTCCTTTATTGGAGTCCAGCTGTGTTTAATTAAACTGATAGGACTTGATTTGGAAAGGCACACACCTGTCTACATAAGACCTCACAGCTCACAGTGCATGTCAGACCAAATAAGAATCATGAGGTCAATGTAACTGCTCTAGGAGCTCAGACAGAATTGTGGCAAGGCACAGATCTGGCCAAGATTACAAAAGAATTTCTGCAGTACTCAAGGCTCCTAAGAGCACAGTGGCCTCCATAATCCTTAAATGGAGGAAGTTTGAGACCACCAGAAGTCTTCCTAGACCTGGCCGTCCAGCCAAACTGAGCAATCGTGGGAAAAGAGCCTTGGTGAGAGAGGTAAAGAAGAACCCCAAGATCACTGTGGCTGTGCTCCAGAGATGCAGTAGGGAGATGGGAGAAACTTCCACAAAGTCAACTATCACTGCAGCCCTCCACCAGTCGGGCCTCTATGGCAGTGCAACGCATATGAAAGCCCGCATAGAGTTTGCAAAAAAACACATGAAGGACTCCCAGACTATGAGAAATTAGATTCTCTGGTCTGATGAAACAAAGATTGAACTCTTGGTGATAATTCTAAACGCTATGTGTAGGGAAAACCAGGCACTGCTCATCACCTGCCCAATACAATCCCAACAGTGAACATGTGGTGGCAGCGTGTTGCTATGGGGGTGTTTTTCAGCTGCAGGGACAGGACGACTGGTTGCAATTGAAGGAACCATGAATGAGGCCAAGTACAGAGATATCCTGGATGAAAACCTCTTCCAGAGTATCTGGACCTCAGACTTGGCCGAAGGTTCACCTTCCAACAAGATAATGACCCTAAGCCACAGCTAAAATAACAAAGGAGCGGCTTCACATCAACTCTGTGACAATTCCTGACCAGCCTAGCGAGAGCCCTGACCTAAACCCAATGGAGCATCTCTGGAGAAACCTGAAAATGGCTCCACCAACGTTCTGATGGAACTGGAGAGGATCTGCAAGGAAGAATGGCCGAAGATCCCCAAATCCAGGGGGGAAAACTGCATCATTCCCAAGAAGACTCAAGGCTGTACAAGCTCAAAAGGTTAAAATACTCAATACTGAGCAAAGGGACTGAATACTTATGACCATGGCAGATTTCAGTTTTTCATAATAAGTTTGCAAACATGTCTACATTTTTGTTTTTTCAGTCACGATGGTGTGCAGTGTACATTACGAGAAAAAATGAACTTTTTTGAATTTACCAAATGGCTGCAATGAAAAGAGTGAAAAATGTAAGGGGGTCTGGATACTTTCCATGCCCTCTGTAATTATCAATATGTCTAATGAGGATGCACCCCTTTCTAGCGAGGTCATACTCCTATGGTGAGGTCATGCCTCTTTATTTACTAGGAGCAGAAAGTGCATAAAATACATAAATGATGCTTCTTTGCTAGAAATTGTGCTGCAGTTCAATTAGCTTAAACTAAGTGTAACAATCATTTTAATTTTTAAATCATTAGTACACATGAAAATATACAACTTTGTAATATATCTCATCAGAGAAATTTGCATCTTTCTCTGCCATTATTGATCAGTCATATAAAAATTCTCAATTCTGAGGTAAAACCTGTATTCAGAGAAGACTTTCCCATTACTGAGATAAGAGATGGCTGTTATTACTGATGAGATTCTATGTAGATAGGAGAGGGTAGTGGGGCTGGAGCTCTGCATCTAGCGTCCTCCCTCTACCACTAACTCGTGCCTTTGCCTCTAGCTTTTGCTTCTATCTCCTCCCTCTGCCTCTAACTCCTCCCTCTGCCTCTAGCTTCCCCCTCTGCCTCTAGCTTCCTCCCTCTGTCCCTAGCTTCCTCCTCTGTCCCTAGCTTCCCCCTCTGCCTCTAGCTTCCTCCCTCTGCCTCTAGCTTCCTCCCTCTGCCTCTAACTCCTCCCTCTGCCTCTGGCTTCCTCCCTCTGCCTCTAGCTCCTCCTCTGTCCTTAGCTTCCTCCCTCTGCCTCTAGCTTCCTCCCTCTGCCTCTAGCTTCCTCCTTCTGTCTCTAGCTTCCCCCTCTGCCTCTAGCTTTCTCCCTCTCCCTCCAGCCCCTCCCTCTGCCTCTAGCTTCCTCCCTCTGCCTCTAGTTCCTCCCTCTGCTTTAATCCTCCTCTGCCTCTAGCTTCCTCCCTCTGCCTCTAGCTCCCCCCCTCTGCCTCTAACTCCTCCCTCTGCCTCTAGCTTCCTCCCTCTGCCTCTAACTCCTCCCCCTGCCTCTAGCTTCCTCCCTCTGCTCTAGCTTCTCCCTCTGCCTCTAACTCCTCCCTCTGCCTCTAGTTCCCTCCCTCTGCCTCTAACTCCTCCCTCTGCCTATAGCTTCCTCCTCTGCCTCTAGCTTCCTCCCTCTGCCTCTAACTCCTCCCTCTGCCTCTGGCTTCCTCCTCTGCCTCTAGCTCCTCCCTCTGTCCTTAGCTTCCTCCTCTGCCTCTAGCTTCCTCCCTCTGCCTCTAGCTTCCTCCTTCTGTCTCTAGCTTCCACCCTCTGCCTCTAGCTTCTCCCCTCCTCCAGCCCTCCCTCTGCCTCTAGCTTCCTCCCTCTGCCTCTAGTTTCCTCCCTCTGCCTTAACTCTCCCTCTGCCTCTAGCTTCCTCCCTCTGCCTCTAGCTCCCCCCTCTGCCTCTAACTCCTCCTCTGCCTCTAGCTCCTCCCTCTGCCTCTAACTCCTCCCCTGCCTCTAGCTTCCTCCCTCTGCCTCTAGCTCTCTCCCTCTGCCTCTAACTCCTCCCTCTGCCTCTAGCATCCTCCCTCTGCCTCTAACTCTCCCTCCTATAGCTTCTCCTCTGCCTATAGCTTCCTCCCTCTGCCTCTAGCATCCTCCCTCTGCCTCTAGCTTCCTCCCTCTGCTCTAGCTTCCTTCTCTGCCTCTAGCTTCCTTCCTCTGCCTCTAGCTTCCTCCCTCTGCCTCTAGCTCCTCCCTCTGCCTCTAGCTTCCTCCCTCTGCCTCTAGCTCCTCCCTCTGCCTCTAGCTTCCTCCTCTGCCTCTAGCTTCCTTCCTCTGCCTCTAGCTTCCTCCCTCTGCCTCTAGCTCCTCCTCTACCTCTACTTCCTCCTATGCTCTAACTTCCTTCTCTGCCTCTACTTCTCCCTCTGCCTCCAGCCCCTCCCTCTGCCTCTAGCTTTCTCTCTCTGCCTCTAACTTCCTCCTCTGCCTCTAGCTTCTCCTCTGCCTCTAGCTTCCTCCCTATGCCTCTAACTTCTTCCTCTGCCTCTAGCTTTCTCTCTCTGCCTCTAGCTTCCTCCCTCTGCCTCTAGCTTCCTCCCTCTGCCTCTAGCTTCTCCATCTGCCTCTAGCTTGCTACCTCTGCCTCTAGCTTCCTTCCTCTGCCTCTAGTTCTTCCCTCTGCCTCTTTCTGCTCCCTCTGCATATAACTACTCCCTCTGCCTCTAGCTCCTCCATGGTCTTAGAATCTCATCAGTAACAGCTGCCATATCCTATCTAAGTAATGGGAAAGTCTTCACTGAATACAGGTTTTACCACAACACACAAAGAAAAAACATTTTATTAAAACAACAAACACAAACAAATATCTTGACTCCATCATTATTACTCCCACATACCCTCCATGATCTTTTGCGATGTCTTCTCACCACAGCATTTTGTTTGCTAGCCAAGGTAGAAATGTATGACAGCCAAGTACAGACATCTTACAGACTATGGGAGCACAGTCTGATTGCAACAACCAATCACAAATGCTCTCACAGAGCGTGAGTGACTGCTATTGGCCGTTGTGGTCAGTGCAGTGAATATGCATGAAGCTTAATGGGCAGCCCTGGAAGCATGAAGCGGGAGACTGGTAATGTTCTATCTATCTATCTGGAAAGACCATTCATTACAGGCACAACTGGCTATAGATTTTTTTATTATAAAACACAAAATATGTGTTTTTCTTAAAAACAATGTATGTTAATGGGCCTGAAATACATTTGCAATGCCCATTCTGCAAAACCACAAAACAGCCCAATCGAGTGAAGCCACTTCCACACCATAAATGTCTGATAGTATCATTAATAAACACAATTTTGCCCATGCCCATGCGCATGCGCAGTGCGCATTTTGAAGCTGACAGCGCGGCGCCGGTGTAAAAACGTCACCCGGCGCCGGGTATGACGCGGATCGCGTCATACAGCCCCACACTGAAGCCTGCACGCAATGGGAGAGATCGGAGGCGCGCAGGGAGGCGGCAATTTGAATCCATGAGGAAGATCACGCCTATTCAGGCGTGATATGAAGAAGAGGGGCAGCCTGGATGAGTGACTATGAATAGCATAGTCACTCATTATCATCACTAATGAGGTACTATTATAACGTTTTTCTTCAATGTCACTTGCTGCATTTAGGAGGTAAAAGGAGTGTAGGGAAAGTGTTACTATGCTGGTTTACAGGTGTTTTGGGGGTGACAGGATCCCTTTAAAGGCAATCTGTCAACAGGTTTTTGCTACCTTATCTGAGTCAAAGTGACCATGAATGCAACGATGTATCACTTAGATTACTGGACGCTGCAGTTCTGCCAAAATATGTGGCAGAGCTGAGAGAGCTGCCCCCGCCCCCTCCAGGCTCTCTATACAATGGCTATGGACAGTGAGCTGCCTCCATTCACACCAGGTTCTGTATGTACAATGTTTATAGACAATGAGGTGCTAATCACAGCAGGACTTGGGCTCATGTGCTGTTGAGTCACAGCAATGATAAGCTGCTAGTGATAAAACACATGGGGAGACACATGAGGGGCCTTGTTCTGAGCACTATGTAGGTGAGAGGTGGCAATAATCATTGAATTTATATGTCTCTCACACAGAAAATATAGATACAGCAAAAGAAAAATAGAAAAACAACAAAACCAAAACCATTATAGTGTATATAAAAATAGTGAAAATAAATATAAAAATAAATGTGAATTAATTAACTTGACTGTATAATTAGATAGGTCATACATCAATCAATATAACACTAAACTAATTGGAACTAGGTGTTGGCAGCATTAAATGTTTTGCAAGACGGCATTACCGGACGTTATTTACTGTGTACAAACCGGCTGAATATTCCTATGTGTAATGTGTTTGTCAGGAGTCAGCGCTGCAGGCGACAAACAGTACGGAACATTCCAAGACATAGGAGATCGCAACACACAAACAAGATGCAGTGTCCACCTGTCACCACCAGATGGCAGGATTTCCCCTTGGTGAAATGGCGCACCCCTGCTCCATACTCCACCTTGTCCTGCAAACAAAAGTCTATTATGGCAGATAGAAATCTCGTAGAAATGGGAGGAGAAACAGGACATTGTGTTCTATGTGCATTGCCAAGGCTTGTTATGTAAGCCCACATGACGGAACCCACCGGCTGCATACTTCTGCATTCAATTACCGTATGTTGCCCTCCCCAACATTACATGACGTTCATACATTGCCTTTACCATATGTGCTCATGGTACAACTCTGAATTGGAGCTGCAAAAAATGTAAAAACAGGGATATATGGAAACGATGTCATCTTTAGAAATGAGCATGGAGTAAGTCGCACATAAAACATGTCCAGCCACGTTTTGGTATACATTTGTAGAAAATGACACGCGGTTTCCTAGTGAAAGCAATGGGCGCATTAACACATGCGTTTCATTGCGTTTTGCGGTAAAAATGCAATGAAAACGCAATGCAGCCAAACTCAATGGCCAGCATTGATGTGAAAAGGGCCTAAGCCAAATCCCACATGGGCCTGCAGCTGCTCTTAACTCATTGCATTACCATAATTATTATTATTTGACTATCTTCAGCTCGATCTCGAGCCATGGCCACTTGATGGATGAACACTCTGTAGGAAGATCGATCTTGCGCTGCCTAGATAGGTCCACCAGGGTCTTCTCCAAGCCTAGATAGGTCCACAAGGGTCTTCTCCAAACCTAGATAGGTCCACCAGGGTCTTCTCCAAGCCTAGATAGATCCACCAGGGTCTTCTCCAAGCCTAGATAGGTCCACCAGGGTCTTCTCCAAGCCTAGATAGATCCACCAGGGTCTTCTCCAAGCCTAGATAGCTCCACCAGGGTCTTCTCCAAGCCTAGATAGATCCACCAGGGTCTTCTCCAAGCCTAGATAGGTCCACCAGGTCTTCTAGAAGCCTGGATTGGTCGCCCAAGGTCTTCTCCAAGCCTAGATTAGTCCACTAGAGTCTTCACCAAGCCTAGATAGGTCCACCAGGGTCTTGTCCAAGCCTAGATTTGTCGACCAGGGTCTTCTCCAAGCCTAGATTAGTCCACTAGAGTCTTCACCAAGCATAGATAACTCCACCAAGGTCTTCTCCACCATTATCTTGATAGTATCAAGACATTAGGTTGTCGTTCTTCCTCTTTGTCTTGTTCCTTCTATTCTTCTGACCATAATGTCCTTCTTCAGTGATTTCTCTCTTTGTATGTTGTGTCCAAAGTTGACAAGTCATACCTTGGTGATCCTTCCTTCCAGTGACATGTCTGGCTTGATTTGTTCCAGTATTGATGTATTTGTTCTTCTTGCCATCCATGATATTGATTACATCCTTCTCCAGCTCCACATTATGAAGGCGTTGATTCTTCTTCTGTCTAATTCTTTATCATCCATGTTTCACTTCCATATGTTACTATAGAATAGACTAGATTATGTATGAGCCTTGTCGTCATCGCCAGTGAAATGTTCCTTGATGTGAAGACCTTGTCTAGTTACTTCATTGTTGATTTTCCCATATTTATTCTCCTATTGACTTTTGGCGTCGTCGCTGCATCTTGACTGATCATTCATTGAGTAGGTAGAAGTCCTTTACAAGATCCAGTTTGTCTCCGTCCTTCTCATATATGTCCCGGTCATACCTGGCAGCAGTCAACATCTTTGTGTTCTTTGTATTGAGTTGGAGTCCCACGTTTGAGTTTTCCATCTTAACACTCCAAGAGAAAGAAAATCAGGATGGAGTGTGGATCCTCTGTGCTGCCTTTAGTAGCCAGATGAAATGGATCCAAGAAGTATAAGAACTGAAGTATGGTTTATGTTTCTACGCATTTCAAGGCAATCCTGCCTCTTCATCAGGACAAAACCATAGTGTAGAACATGCGTCAAGCATTGCTCTATACAGGACTGTTTATAGGACAAATGCACCAAAGACTAGAGACAAAAAAACACGTGATATTTTTTTTTGCTGTATTGTGGATCATTCTATGGTTGATTACTGTATGGGAGATCACTGTATAGTAGATTACTATATGGGAGATAACTGTATAGTGGATCACTGTATGGTTGATTACTATATGGTTAATCATGGTATAGTACAAAACAATAAGCATCCAGCTCCTTTTTTGGATGCTTATTGATTTGTTCATATTGACTTCCACCCAGTGGATCTGTGCAGCCCGGAGGATGCAGTAACCGGAGGAGTAGGTGAGCTGACAATCTCATTTTATGTATAGATCAAGGTATAGTGCATCACTGTATAGTAGATTACTATATCGAGGATAACTATATAGTAAATCACAGTATGGTAGATTACTGTATGGAGGATCACTATATAGTAGATTGCTGTATGGAGGATTACTGTATGGTGGATCATTGTATACTGGATGACTGTATGGATGATCACTGTTTGGTGGATCACTGTACGGAGGATCACTGTATGGAGGATTACTGTATTGTGGATCACTGTATAGTGGATCACTCTGTAGTGGATCACTATATAGTGGATCACTGTATGGGTGATTACTGTATGGTGCATCACTGTATGGATCACTGTATGCAGTATCACTGTATGGTGTATTACTGTAAGGTGGATCACTGTATGCTGTATTACTGTATGGTGGATCACTGTATAGAGGATCATTGTATGGTGGATCACTGTATGGAGGATCACTGCATGGTGGATTACTGTATGATGGATCGCTGTATGGTGGATCACTGTACAGAGCATCACTGCATGGTTTATTAGTGTATTGTGGATCACTGTATAGTGGATCACTGTGTAGTGGATCATTGTATGGTAGATTAATGTATGGTGGATCACTGTATGGTTGATTACTGTATAGTGCATCACTGTATGGATCCCTATATGGTGGATTACTATGGGTGAGTCACTGCTATATCAATAACTCTGTCACATATGGTATCCGCACTTGTGTCCTGGTTTATTTTTGTCCACTGTGCTCCCACTATTTATGTTGACTCTGCCCATCATTTGATATTGAGCCCATCAATATTTTCTAAGACATTGTGTCTTTATTTCTTTATATTATAACATATATTCATCCTCTATGCCTATTATCCTTTTTACACAATTATTTGATCAGCTTACCCACCTTTTCTCTCTGTGAGTCTGTGGATGTTGCATTCTTTTAAAAGATTTCACGTTTATCATTGGTATCTATCCAATAAAAGCTATAAGCATTCTTATTAGGCAGGGGACACTCCGGCGTGAAAAAAAACGTCTGTTTCTCATTCAGGAGAGTCGGACGAGTGACATCCGTTTCTTAATCCGTGTCGCATCCATGTGCTGTCCGTGTGCAATGAGTTTTGTCTTCTCAGCAGCTATTACTGTATAATCATTTACAGGAACATTTTACAGTGCTCTGCGCTACAGAATGATAATGTATCAGTTAGAAAAATGGATGCCACTAGGATTGTCCGTGTGCTGTCCGTGATTTTGTCCGACCCATAGACTTGCATTGGCGAATCTCACAGGAGAATCTCAGACTGTCACAGCATGTTGCAACTTTTTTCTCATCCAGAATCTGGACGACGCACATTATTCTGTTCTGACTCATTCTGTAACATTGATCCGAGTGCACTCATCCACCTGTGTGTCCTTACCCTTAAACATGGGATTATCTATATCCTGCACATTCACTTTCTTGTTCTAATCATTCGGATTTATTAACTCTTTGCTCTGGACCACCCTTGGTTCCTGAATTCTAGCATAACAGAGACCATCCCTTCACAGGAGGCACTTGTGAGGTGCGGATTAACCTTTTTTTTGGAAATACATTGACATTTATGTTTCAAAAACAACTGGTATTTTCTTGCAATTTTTGCAAAAAGAATATAAAATAAATAAATACTGGGGAGCCGTACAAGGAACGGTCACTAACATGTATTTGCATTGTACCTTGGTAAACAATGAAAGGAACGTGGTGCTCACATCGGCCCCTGCTGACCGTAGACGTGCCAAGAGTTGACCTGCACCAAACAAAACATGATGACCTAATATTAAAGAGGGCGTTAACAGGGTTTTATGGGATTTTACATTGTTGACCTGTCCTGACTGCTTCTCTTTAAGATATGCCATCATTGTATGACTGGGTAAGGAGCAGTGCGTAGATGGTCTACAGTAGACCCTTTCTTGCAGTATATGATGTCCATACGTATGTGACTCCATTAATATTACAGCTCTTCCTCACTAAAGTCGTTCACTGGAATGGGTTGGCACAGCCATTCTTGTATGGATGTTACTGTGTTGGTTATTGCAGTGAAAGAGCAGGTTCTTTATGTTGCTGATCAGTCGTAGTGACGGCATGATAGGCCTCCACTGATCACACCATAAGAAACAATTCTTAAAGGGAACCTATCAGCTTGCTTTGGCTACCTCATCTGAGAGCATCATGATGTAGGCAAAGAGACCCTCAACGCAACAATGTATCACCTAGATTACTGGAAGCAGCAGTTCTGACACAATTGAGGTTTTTATACCGCAGGGCTCAAAGAGCTGCCCCCGCTCACACCAGGCTCTGTATGCAAAGTCTATAGACAGTGAGCTGCTAATCACAGACAAAAGTGTGGTGGACATGGGCTCATGCGCTGCTGTGTCTGAGCAATGATGAGTTATTAGTGCTAAAAAAACATTGTAGGTAAACAACAACACAATTTGTGATAAGAGATGCATGGCTGACTTCTTTGTGTTAACTCTTACAGCATGCAAAAATCTTCTGACAGATTCCCTTTAAGGTAGGCCAGTAATGGAAAATCCCTATAGAGATGCTACAATCTGTAATAAACTGTCCGGAGGTGACAGGTAGAGACAAATATTGATAGGTGAATTATACAAGCAGGAAACTGTTCACTAAAATATGCAGGGGGATTTCAGTAAGTCATAAAATCTGGTATCTTGTTCACTGTGTGTTCGTCATTCCACGGCGCAGCCTTTATCTAATGTATATATATATATCTGGACCACTCCTTTAACCTTTAGGAATGATACAGGTAACAGGAGACACAGAAGGCAAGTACCATCAAATGAAAATAACCACCTATAGCCCATCAGAGAAGAGCGCGGCCTGTCTGTGATGGTCATAACATTGCCTCCATTCTTCTTATGGCACCAGGTGGAGCAGCAGAATTTATTTTCCCTTCTTTTTACTTTAGGCAAATCTCTCTTCTATGGAATCCTCAGCTTTGCTGGCTGCAGGAACGTTAAATGCAAATGTGCTGTCCCAGGGTATATGGGGTACTCGGTATCTGGGCCCTTGCTGAGGTTGGGATGTCCCTGGTGGCCTGCCCAGACCCGTGCCCTGGGGCTGTGCTTATTAAAAGGGGCTAGTGTAAATGGGAATAAAGAGTTTGTGATGCCACCTGCAGATTCTGGTGACTAGACACCAGCACCGCCTCAGCCCTCTGGAGGGCTATGGTATGGCAGCTTGGATGGAAGAGCTCCCTGCAGATGGAGCTAGGCCTCCAGGGCAGGAGTGCACCGATGATGGGGATGCAGTCTGTAGAAGTAAATTACCAGCAATAAAGTATTAGGACAAACACAAGGAGACTTTGTCACTCTACCAGGGTACTTTACTGGAACAGTTCTGATGGCAATGCAGTTCATAGTGGGAAACAGTCTTTTCATAAGGTAGCCTGCCGGGTAGTCACAGCAGGTCTGCAAGATCTCTCTCCCATGGTATGCCTTCTCTTGACTATCCCAGGTCCTGCTGCTGATTCCTGTCCTTGCACTACCCCCTTACTACCAGGCCCTTTGAGGTGCTGATGAATTCCCGTGCTTCCCAGCCCTTAAGAAGGGGGGCTCGACCTTTAGTGGGCGATTCTGGTGTGGCAGTGCTGTATGGGCAGGATGTCGGGGCCGGTAGACTGACCCGCGAAGGCTGGTGTTGGCGGCTCAGGGGCTAGACTCCCTGCACAGCGTCCTCTGAGCTGGCACCCCGTTGGGTGAACCAGGGTTGCCCCCGGAGTATTGGCGCTCCGATATGGGGGATCCCTCTATATTTTTCCGGGCTGCCTCTTCTCTAGGCCCCCTCCCTCGGAGACCCCTTTCCTCTCTCAGGGCTCCCTTTCTTCTTCTCCTCAGGGCAAGCTAAAACTCCCCATTTTTCTACCTCCCTCCTCCCCTAACTCTCCCCCCAGGGACTGGGCTCTAACCATTTGCCTAGGCTCGAGTGTGGGAGTGCCGGGATGGGAGCCTCCTACAAACCTTGCATTCTCACTGTGACAAGGATAACCGCACACTCTTTTATGGGTGCAGTACCCCAGCTGTGATGCCTGACCAGTGGGGCGCCACACAAATGTTTTTCAAATTTGCAAATAAAAATTGTTATTTATGTATTAAGATAAAGCTGACGATCTTTGGACAGTGTGCAGTACTATCATGTGTGCACTCTATAACGGTGTTATATGTGTCCGATGTTTTAATACTACTATTCAGGCATTAACGGCTATATTATTTCAGTATTCTTACGTTATTTGGTGAATGTGGTGGTTTTATTGGGGCTCTATAGAGCTCAATAATCAACTGGTGCATGTTGTACATCTGAGGTAGAATTATAAGAAAATATAAGACCACACTCCCACGCTTAGTATTTCGTGAGTATTTCACATTGATATTTGTAAGGCACGTTACACGTTGAGTATTTTGACAGTTTTTACCTCAGAATGTGTAGCCAAAACCAGCAGTAGGTGATAAATACAGAAGTGGTGACATTTTTCTATTAGGGCCCTTCCACATCTATGCTGCCTGTGCGCTTGCCTGCCCTGCGCTAGTGCAATTTCAACTGCAGGTGCATTTACAGGCAAGAGCATTAGCACATAGATGCACAGCCCTTGCGCTTCCTTCCATGTTCGCCGCCATTACCTTCTATGGTGAGCGCACGGGAGTGGAACCTGGAAACGCAGGTCTGCAGAGGGGCTGAGTCTGAGCACATGCGTCACTCCTGAATGCACCAGAAACGTGTAATCCGGTGCGTCCGGAGAGATGCATGTGCTCAGACTCAGCCCCTCTGCAGACCTGTGCTTCTAGGTTCCGCTCCTGTGTGCTTGCCATAGTGAAGGTAATGGCGGCGAACGTGGAAGGAAGCGCAAGGGCTCTGCATTTATGAGCTAATATGCTTGCCTGTAAATGCACCTGCGCTTGCAATTGCGCTAGCGCAGGGCAGGCAAGCGCACAGGCAGCATAGATGTGAAAGGGCCCTTATACTTTTCCTCTGATTGTTCCACTCCTGATTTTAGCTACAAATCCTGAGGTAAAAAACTCACCAAATACTTGATATGTGAACATGGCCTAGTAGGACCTCACCTGACCCCTTAGGCCATGTGCATATGTTGAGTATTTGGTGAGATTTTTACCTCAGAATCTGTAAGGCCTCGTGCACATGTTGAGTATTGGTGAGATTTTTACCTCAGAATCTGTAAGGCCTCATCACATGTTGAGTATTTGGTGAGTTTTTTACCTCAGTATCTGTAGCCAAAATGATAAATACAGAAGTGGTGACGTGTTTCTATTATACTTTTCCTCTGATTGTTCCTGGTTTTGGCTACAAATTCTGAGGTAAAAACTCACTAAGTACTCAATGTGTGAACGTGGCCTAATAAAAACACGTCACTTCTTCTGCATTTTTGACCCACTCCTGGGGGCTTGGGATTAGGCTAGGGTCAGATTAGCGTTCAGCACTCAGGCTGAGCTTGCGTTAAAAATGTAGTGCATGGCAGGCTTAGCGCAAAGCATTACCAGCTGTAACACTATGCGCCACCTGCCTATATTTACTATGGTTACGTGAAGCTTACCGCAGCCGCTGGCTCCACTGAGAAGGCCCGGATATGCGCTATTGTATAGCACACAGGAAACGTGGTTTGCAGCATTTTCCTGTGCACTCATCAAAAGCGCATATCTGGGCCTTTTCAAATGGAGTCCGGCGGCTGCGTCATCAATTCGGCAACCATAGGGATACTATAAACAGGCGGCGCATAGTGTTACATGCCGGTAACGCTATGCGCTGAGCCTACAAATTTCTAAGTTTGCAGCGCATCCACCAGGCTAGGGGCAGACGCAAGTCTAACCCTAACCTACCTCTGTGATCTCCTAGGGAGCACCAAACATTGCAATTTTTCCTGTGAAGGCACAGATACAGGCGACATGGTGGCTCAGCAGTTAGCACTGTATGGTGGCTCTGTGGTTATCATTATAATACGGTGGGTCAGTGGTTAGCACTTTACAGTGGGTCAGCGGTTAGGACTGTATGATGTCCCAGTGGTTAGCACTGTATGGTGGTCAGTGATTGCACTGTATGTGGGCTCAATTTGGTTAGCACTGTATGGTGTTCAGTGGTTAGCACTATATGGTGTTCTGTCACACAGTGGTCAGCGTTAGACATATATGGTGAGTTAGTGGTTAGCACTGTATGGTGTCTCAGTGGTTAGCACTGTATGGTGTTCTAGTGGTTAGCACTGTATGGTGCTAGTGGTTGCACTGTATGTGGCTCAGTGTTAGCACTGTATAGGTGGCTCAGTGGTTAGCACTGTATGGTGGTCAGTGGTTAGCACTGTATGTGTGCTCAGTGGTTAGCACTGTATGGTGGCTCAGTGGTTAGCACTGTATGGTGGCTCAGTGGTTAGCACTGTATGGTGGCTCAGTGGTTAGCACTGTATATGGTGGCTCAGTGGTTAGCACTGTATGGTGGCTCAGTGGTTAGCACTGCAGCCTTGCAGCACTGGTGTCCTGGGTTCAAATCCCACCAAGGATGACATCTGTAAGGAGTTTGTATGTTCTCTCTGTGTTTGTGTGGGTTTCTTCCAGTTTTCCTCCAACACTCCAAAGACATACCAGATGGGGAATCTAGATTGTGAGCCCCAATGGGGACAGTGTTCCTGATGTATGTTAACCATTGTGGAATTACCAGTTTTATATAAATGAATAAATACTATTATTGTATACTTATGGTGCTTGGAAGAGCGACCAGATTTTTTATTTCAGTTGATGAACCTGCAGAACCTCTTTAAGCTCGTACAGTTACGGTGCATGTGTACAGTAGGGGGGGCATATGTGTGATTTATTTTTGGCTGCCCGGGGGGTGTTGTAACCAGAGCTGGCGGTACTGTCAGGCACCGAGGATGTTTTTGTTTACAAATATATTTATAAAGTGTCAGCGACTTCAGAACTGAAAGTTTATCGTCCGGTGATACGACAGCAGATTTCCTTACAAAAGGGTTTCCCAAATGTTTCTAATCCAGAGGGATCTTGAGAAATAAATAAATCTAAATTGTACAGGCGTCCTCCTCTGCGATCACCGTCCTCCTCCTCTGTGATCACCTTCCTCCTCTGTGATCACCCCCCGGATCCCTCTCCCCCTCTGTGATCACCGTCCTCCTTCTTTGCAGTCACATCCTCCTTCCATCCTGATTATCTAGATGTTTGTCTGTATTTTTTCTCAGCTCCTGTAATATTTTCTTGGTGTCTCTCTTCTTCTCGCCCCTCCCTGACTTGTTTTTCTCAGTACTGGAGAGATCCTTAGGATGATGTAGGCTGCACTTTTCACAGTCATGACCAATGGCACAATGCATGAAGGAGGTGCCAGCATGGCATGTAGACATCAGGCTTGTAGCCAACCAATCAGTGGCCTGGGGCTGGCACTGGGCTCCTCAATATATGTCCATGAGAACTGTCCTACCTCAAACCTGAGAATGGGATCTACTAACTAACACCCAACAACCAAACAAACAACTCCCACAGCTCTGTGGACTGTCGCATCCTCATCTCCATCCTCATCTGACAGGTAAATCACCACCATTATGTTCTTGTTTCTTCTTTCAGACATTTTCCTCCTTTTCCTTTTTGTACATTTTATGTATCAATATATTCTCACATAGCGACACCTACAGCATAAACCACGCCAGGATCATTTTGATATTTATTGACGTTACGTATTTGCTTAGTTGATACAAATGTATTTCTAGATGTAGCAGAGCTGAAATTGTCAATTAACTATTTCGAAGCTGAATTTACCTGCACCTGGGCAGCACGGCGGCTCAGTGGATATTACTATATGGTGGATGAGTGGTGAGCACTATATGGTGGCTCAGTGGTTAGCACTGTATGGTGGCCAGTGGTTAGCACTGTATGGTGCCAGTGTTACACTGTAGGTGGCTCAGTGGTTAGCACTGTAGGTGCCATGGTTAGCATTATGGTGGGTCAGTGGTTACACTGTATGGTGCTCAGTGTAGCACTGTATGGTGCTCAGTGGTTAGCACTGTATGGTGGCTCAGTGGTTAGCACTGTATACGGTGGCTCAGTGGTTAGCACTGTATGGTGGCTCAGTGGTTAGCACTGTATGGTGGCTCAGTGGTTAGCACTGTATATGGTGGCTCAGTGGTTAGCACTGTGCGGTGGCTCAGTGGTTAGCACTGTATGGTGGCTCAGTGGTTAGCACTGTAATGGTGGCTCAGTGGTTAGCACTGTATGGTGGCTCAGTGGTTAGCACTGTATATGGTGGCTCAGTGGTTACCACTGTAAGGTGGCTCATGGTTACCACTGTATGGTGGATCAGTGGTGAGCACTATATGGCGGCTCAGTGGTTAGCACTATATGGTGGATCAGTGGTTAGCACTGTATGTGGATCAGTGGTTAGCACTGTATATGGTGGCTCAGTGGTTAGCACTGTATATGGTGGCTCAGTGGTTAGCACTGTATACTGGTGGCTCGTGGTTAGCACTGTATATGTGGCTCAGTGGTTAGCATGTATACGGTGGCTCACTGGTTAGCACTGTATATGATGGCTCAGTGGTGAGCACTTACGCGGCTCAGTGGGTTATCACTATATGGTGGTTCAGTGGTTAGCACTGTATGTGGTGGCTCAGTGGTTAGCACTGTATATGGTGGCTCAGTGGTTAGCACTGTATATGGTGCTCAGTGGTTAGCACTGTATGGTGGCTCAGTGGTTAGCCTGTATATGGTGGCTCACTGGTTAGCACTGTATATGATGGCTCAGTGGTGAGCACTATACGGCTGGCTCAGTGGGTTCACTATATGGTGGATCAGTGGTTAGCACTGTATATGGTGGCTCAGTGGTTAGCACTGTACGGTGGCTCAGTGGTTAGCACTGTACGGTGGCTCAGTGGTTAGCAATGTATGGTGGCTCAGTGGTTAGCACTGTATGGTGGCTCAGTGGTTAGCACTATATGGTGGCTCAGTGGTTAGCACTGTATATGGTGGCTCAGTGGTTAGCACTGTATGGTGGCTCAGTGGATAGCACTATACAGGCTCAGTGGATACACTATATGGTGGTCAGTGGTTAGCACTGTATATGGTGGCTCAGTGGTTAGCACTGTATATGGTGGCTCAGTGGTTAGCACTGTACGGTGGCTCAGTGGTTAGCACTGTATGGTGGCTCAGTGGATAGCACTATACGGCGGCTCAGTGGATATCACTATAGGTGGCTCATGGTTAGCACTGTATATGGTGGCTCAGTGGTTATGCACTGTACGGTGGCTCAGTGGTTAGCACTGTACAGTGGCTCCGTGGCTACCACTGTATACGGTGGCTCCGTGGTTAGCACTGTATATGGTGGATCAGTGGTTAGCACTGTACGGTGGCTCAGTGGTTAGCACTGTACATGGTGACTCAGTGGTTACCACTGTATGGTTTGGCTCAGTGGTTATCACTATATGGTGGATAGTGGTGAGCACTATATGGCGACTCAGTGGTTACCACTGCATACGGTGGCTCATGGTTATCACTTATGGTGAATCAGTGGTTATCACTATCCATTGGCTCAGTGGTGTGCACTATACGGTGGCTCAGTGGTGTGCACTATACGGTGGCTCAGTGGTTAGCACTGTATGGTGCTCAGTGGTTATCACTATCCGTTGGCTCAGTGGTTATCACTATATGGTGGATCAGTGGTTATCACTATACGGTGGATCAGTGGTGAGCACTATACAGGGCTCAGTGGTGAGCACTGTATGGTGGCTCAGTGGTTAGCACTGTTTGGTGGCTCAGTGGTTATCACTATATGATGGATCAGTGGTTATCACTATACGGCGGCTCATTGTTTGTTCTGCAGTCTTGCAGCACTGGGGTCCTGTGTTCAAATCCCACCAAGGTTGACATTTGTAAGGAGATTGTATGTTCTCCTGTGTTATGTGGGTTTCCTCTGGTTTCTTCCCACACTCCAAAGACAAACTAATAGGGATATAGATTGTGAGTGCCGATGGGACAGTGATGATGGTGTCTGTAAAGTGCTCTGGAATTATTAGTGCTATATAAGTGAATAAATATTATTATGATCATTATTTCCCAGTAAGTTGTGCTCAATGACAAACTCAACTCTGCTCCATCAGTATGTAATACAAGTTATTATTATTATTATGGCACCAGCATATACTAGGTCTGCTCAGTTTTCGCAGAGGTTGCTGACATTTCTCATACACAGGCAGTGATATCTCACTTTTGACCATTCTATTAATATTAGCGGAGTGTGACAAGCTTGATAAATAATTAATAATGATATCATAGTGGCGCTCAGACCTCCGAGCGATGAGCTTCTGCCAATTTTTCTTGGAAATAGCATTATTTTAGAAGAAATGCATTGTATGTGTTTAACCCCTTGGCTGCCGACACTATTCCTAAAGGGTTACGTCGTTTTCCATCTGCCTCTGTGACATGGTGATTGATATTTGGTCCCTTCTATGATGTATTGTTATATTTTTCCTATAATACACCAGTTTTCTTTGCCTCTCCAGCAGCTCTGGATAATATAATAGTAAAATCCCTCATTCCCAGTATACAAAAGGCAGCACATGTGGCCATGGCCGAGTCACGGATGATCTCTTACATTGTTATTTGGGGTTGGCTTAGTGCTTATAATCTGCGTCTATCTCTTGCTATACATATTCACGTCTGTATTATATTTATTCTATGTTTTATACTGTTACACATCCCTTGTTGTGTTTACTATGGAGTGCACATCCCTATGGAGAGGTTCAGCTGTCCGTCCTCATTCATTCCAGGCTGGGGAGCCAATGATGGGGGTAGCCATTTTGAGAGGTGCTTTCTTACCTACATTTGCAATGCAAACCCACGTTAAGTGATTCCCCACGTACGCCGTCTCCGCTCTTGGGTTTTTTTTTTTTGCATCACTGCTGTTTTTTGTTTTTTTTAACTATTTAGTGGACAAATTGCAAATGTAGGAAACATCACCATTTCAACTCTGTTTGGTCCATAACAATTCATAAGAAGGACGTAGGATCAGATAGGTCTCCAGGGTTGATTGTGTTGGGATGAGGACGTCATTTTGTTTTGACGTGGCTGATGGGTGTTTTTGGCATGAAGCCATCACTATGGGTAATATGAAAGGCTATGGACATATAATATATTTTATCTATGTTACTTAAATCATCACTCCAGCACTTTGGGTATTTTCAGCACTGGAGTGATGCTTTCAATGCCAGTCCCTCCCCCTTGTCTTATACTCACCTTCCCGTGGCTTCAGCCGCTATTGCCAATGTTCTGCGGGCTCCAGTGAAAAGTGACCTGCCGTCTGCTCCGTGTTTCATAGAGGCCGAAGGTCACAAATCAATACATCTCTATAACAGTCTTTTGACATAACCTCTTACTTCCGGCCAGCAAGAAGTTATGGACACTAGATGGCGCCGCAGGACCGGAGCAGTGTCGATATGAGTTGAACACCAGGGTGGGGGGCTTTAAAATGGCAGTCCAACACTGAAACAAAAAAAAAAACACTGGAGTGGTGCTTTAATGAATTTGTGTCAGTCACTTCTTCATTCATTTTCAGTCCCCTGATATGCAGTTTGCAGCCTAATACAAGGTTCACATTTTTCTTTGTGCAAGTGTCTCTTCCAGTAATATAGGCTGGATGTGAGTCTTGTGTGTCTCTTCCAGTAATATAGGTTGATTGAGTTCTTGTGCATCTCCCAGTAATATAGGCTGATATGACTCTGTGATCTCTCCAGTAATATAGGCTGGATGTGAACTCTGTGTGTCTCTTCCAGTAATATGGATGTGAGTTCTAGTAGTTGCTCTTCCACCGTTAATAGGCTGATGTGAAATTGGTGTCTCTCCAGTAATATATGAAGTCGGCGTCTCACACATAAAAGGTAGATATGAACTCTGTGTGTTTTCATTATTAGAGGATGTGAACTCTAGTGTCTCACACTAGTATATGGCTGATGTTGAGCTTCTCGTGCGTCTCTCAGTATATATAGGGATGTGATCTCGTGTGTTCATTCCCAGTAAATGGCTAGAGTGAACTCTTGGTTTTCCAGTAATATAGCATGATGTAACTCTGTTGCCTCTCCAGAAACTAGGCTGAGTGAGTTCTGTGTGCTCTGAACAAAGGCTGGAGTGAACTCTGGTTGTTCACTCCAAGAATAAGCTGATAAGGTTCGTGCGTCTCTCCCAGTTAATTAGGCTGATATGAACTCTTGTCTCTTCCAGTAATATAGACTGGATGTGATCTCTATGTGTCTCTCCAGTAATATAGGCTGGATGTGAGCTCTGTGCGTCTCTCCAGTAATATAGGCTGGATGTGACTCTGTGTGTCTCTCCCAGTAATATAGGCTGGATATAGCTCTGTGTGTCTCTCCAGTAATATAGGCTGGATATGAGTCTGTGTGTCTCTCCAGAATATAGGCTGGATGTGAATCTGTGTGTCTTTCCAGTAATATAGGCTGGATGTGTACTCTGTGTGTTCCTCCCTAATATAGCGCTGATATAGTTCTTGTGTGTCTTACTTCCATAATAGCTGATTGATTTGTGTCTCTCCAGTAATAGCTGGATAAGGGTTCTGTGCGTCTCTCCCAGTAATATAGGCTAGATGTGAACTCTGTGTGTCTCTTCCAGTAATATAGACTGGATGTGATCTCTATGTGTCTCTCCTAGTAATATAGGCTGGATGTGAGCTCTGTGCGTCTCTCCAGTAATATAGGCTGGATGTGATCTCTGTGTGTCTCTCCCAGTAATATAGGCTGGATATGAGCTCTGTGTGTCTCTCCCAGTAATATAGGCTGGATATGAGATCTGTGTGTCTCTTCAGTAATATAGGCTGGATATAAGCTCTGTATGTCTCTCCTAGTAATATAGGTTGTATATGAGCTCTGTGTGTCTCTCCCAGGAATATAGGCTGGATGTCAGGTCTGTGTGTCTTTCCCAGTAATATAGGCTGGATGTGGTCTCTGTGTGTATCCAGGCCTTCTCTGCTGATTCATCAGCACAGCTTCTATCCTGCACTTATTTCCTCTTTGTGTGCTTTCTTACTTCTTTGTAGCCTGTTTTTTTTCTGCCCTCCTTGAGATACTGAGATACTTTCCACCTTCTCCCACTTACTTCTGCTATCTTTAAAACTGAGAGAAGGGAAGGGAGAGCAGAGAGCTGTGAAGAGCAGGCCCACTGATGGATTTGTAACATTTTAGCACTCAACTAGATAAAGGACTTTGCAAATAAATTTTGATTACGGTATTTTTAAAGATGGTAATATTGCATTGTACTCAATGTATCCATGCATCAACTATAAGAATGATTTATAGGCCTAGACTAAATTGATCGATCCTATTACCTATTTTTTTGCATCGTATTGATATCCAGTGTTTACAGAGTCCAATGTATTAAAAATTGGAATCACATTTGGATGTCACACACAATAGGTTTATATTGTGTTATCTGATAGACCCTGTATTACTGTACACCTCGTGGCTGACCGGCCTACTGTATGTTACAGTGCCATGGCCCAGATGGGTAAAATGATTCACTACCCTATAAAAGTGGTTTATAATAAAATGTATCCTATAATAATCATCATTAATTATAGCTTCCTGGTTGTCAGTAGCCGGAGCTCACATGAGCATTGATAACATGGTTGAATCACTGGTTTGTATTGTGATCTCTCCGATTCTGCATGTGATCTGCCACCTTAAGGGCAACACTGGCAAGATTTACAGCAAACAGATCACAAATGCATGGTCCTTACATAATAATAATATTAATAATATCATTTATATAGCACAGCACTTTACAGTTCAGCGGGGACATGTACAGACAATACAGACAGATACAATGAGCAGTGAGGTCCCTGCTCACAAGAGCTTACAATCTATGAGGCAATAGCGAGGCACAAAAGGTAAATGGTAAAAAGTGCCGTCATATATGGTCCAGCCATCAATATAATACACACAAGATTCACATAACGCTGTATGAACCGGTCACCGGCCAGGATCTGTACAAGGACAGATAAAGTGCTATTAAGTGCATGGAGGGTGCAGCCAGATGATACAAGGATCAGATGTGGAAAAGGTCAGAATGGGAATAGTTAGATAAGTGAGTTGAGGTGATAGGCCGGTCTAAAGAACTGTGTTTTAGGGCCCCCTTAAAACTATGGTCTTGGAAATTAATTGAATTATACTAGGTAGAATGTTCCAGAGAATTGGTGCAGCTCGTGAG
Source organism: Allobates femoralis (assembly GCA_033576535.1). NCBI lineage: Eukaryota > Metazoa > Chordata > Amphibia > Anura > Aromobatidae > Allobates > Allobates femoralis. The sequence goes on from JARQOC010000007.1 coordinate 143,927,724, forward strand.
AAGTCTTGGAGACGAGAGTGGGAAGATCATCAGATTATAGATGATGCAAGTCGTAGGCCATTAGTGGAACGAAGGGTACAGGTGGGGCGGATAGACAGAGATGAGATAGGAGATGTAGGGTGGTGCAGAACTGTGGAGGGCTTTGTGGGTGAGGGTGATACATATATATTATACTCTGTAGTGGGTGGGCAACCAGTGCAATGGCTGGCACAGATAGGCTGGCACAGGATAGGCTGGCACAGCCTGTGACAGACCGTAGAGGTGACCGATTACCTTGGCAATGAGCTGTAAATTATAGAATTAAAAATCCTTCCATTCTTGAGAATACAGAGGATGTATAAACAGAAAATTGCAAAGTTGTATTTAGTACAATCCTATCCATTTAATAAGATGAATTAACTCCTTTAAGTTGTTTGGCATAATTGACAGTGTTTGATTTGAAATTGGTGATGCAAAGTATGGAGCTTTGAGCTGTAGTGAATTCGGCATTGCTTGTGAGTTCTTCTTGTACCCACCATAGACCTCTATGAAAAGCCTGGCATTGTTCCCGCAGAGCCCCTCAACCAGTCGGTATACTAAAACTCACTTACCCGTTTTTGTTCTTTCTTCCCTTTAGTACAACATCCAGCTGCCGCCATGTCGACCTCGGCCAGCTCAACACTTAACAAGGCAGTGAAGCAGATGTACATGGACATCCCACAGACAGATAAGGTCCAGGCTATGTACATATGGATCGACGGGACGGGAGAAGGCCTGCGCTGCAAAACCCGTACCCTTGACTGTGAACCCAAGACCATCGAAGGTGTGCAACAATGTATCAATAATAAAACAACAAAAAAGTCTGTGCATTAAAAGACATACCTCCAGGGGTGTGACTACAACAGGTGCAGGGGCTGCAATTGCACCGGGCCTGGACCCTAGGGGCCCAAAAGTCCCTTTGGGCTATAAAAAAAGACTGTTATTAAGATTTCCAATAATTGGGGACCCATTGGAGCTCTCACATTGGGCCATGACTTTAAGTTACACCTCTGTGTACCTCCACATAATGCTCAGACATATTCACACGGTAATACACCAATCTTTGGAATGTTTTTTCGTAACTTATTCCTTAACTCTAGCACCTATCACAAAACCTTTCATCAGTTCACCCAATATCAAAGCCTTACTGTAGAAAATAACAGACAAGGAACAAAGTTATAACTTTTCCTATGTTATGTCTCTAATCCAATGCAGAACTGCCCGAGTGGAATTTCGATGGCTCCAGTACATATCAGTCAGAAGGATCAAACAGCGATATGTATTTGATACCAGTGGCCATGTTCAGAGACCCCTTCCGGAGAGACCCCAACAAGCTTGTGTTCTGTGAAGTGCTGAAATATAACAGAACGATGGCAGGTAAGGAAGCAGAAAGGTTTGTGATCGCAACGTGAGGCTGAATTTATATCCTGTCTGCAAAGCAAAATGGGGGAAATGTAGACCCGTATACTCACGGTACATCTTAAAGAATTAGAAGATCATCAAAAAGTTAATTTCTTTCAGTAATTGAGTACAAAAAGTGAAACACATATATTATATAGAGTCATTACACACAGAGGGATCTATTTCATGTGTTTATTTCTGTTAATGTTGATGATTAGGCTTACAGCCAATGAAAACTAAAATTAAAGTAAGGAAGATGAAGGGTTAAAAACCACACTGGCATATTACACGAGTCATCAAAGGGTGAATATAATATTGATTTATTAGTCAACGCGTTTCAGTGCTCCCTGAGACATTGCAATATCATATTGATATGTCCTGAGGAAGGGGCCGGGGAGGCCTGAAACGCGTTGACTAATAAAGCAATATTATATTCACCCTTTGCTGTTTTGTGGAATACAGCAGTGCAGTTTTTAACCCTTCATCCTCCCTATTCTATATGCACCACGCTGGGGGCTTCAGCAACTGTGATCTTCTTTTATAGTAGTTGTGACTCTCACAACCACACAAGGTGAAGCCTTAGGTCACATTTTATCTCTCAGACCCTTCATCCTCCCTACTTTAATTTTCTGAGACGATGACCTTTGGATTTTCATTGGCTGTAAGCCATAATCATCAACATTAACATAAATAAACACATGAAATAGATCACTCTGTGTGTAATGTCTCTATATAATATATGTGTTTCACTTTTTGTATTGAATTATTTAAATACATTGTCTTTTTTTGATGCTATTCTAATTCATTGAGATGCAGCTGTATGGACAGCTATCATGTGAAGGATTGTGTGGCTGACAGCTATCTGTCCTGAGTCTTCTATGCACATGATCACTCGGCTGAGAATGCTGGTGGCAGCCTAACTCCTCACCGAACAAATGGGTCAACTGCTGAAATTCATCAGGCCGACCTCCATACATATTAAAGTGTCAGACAATCTTACTGATATCTGACGAAAGATGAATGAACCTGTTTGGGTTTGGAGTTTGGGTGATTTACATATGAAAATCACTGGAGAAAGCATCACTGTGCACATGTGTGCTTGGTACTTACCCCAGTGTGAGCCGCCTGCAGTGTTTGAATAAAAACAGAGTCATTGGCCATAGTGTGTAAACATTTTTTTTAAAATCCCTCCCCCCAACCAAACCAACCTAACCCAACCCATGGCTGGCTGTATGCAGCACCAAAAGACAAATCAGTGACTTCAAATGAGGTTACGGTCAAGTTCTGGCACCTCCCAAACCCGAACATCCACGGGTACGAACATCTCTACAACCGAACCAAACCTTGAAAGATTTGCTCATCTCTAGTTCGGACCACTATAGTATAATGTGTTTGGGGGCCTTAGGTTGTTTTTTTTTGCCAATCTAAGTCTGGGGCTACATAGTGACTTTGGCACTGATGCTTGTCACGAGGTCAAAGTTCGCTATGAGCTACCGTATCACAGTGAATAGGGTCGCTATAGACTCGGGTGTTGTGATCGCAACAACAAAGTCGCAAACAATTCAATACAGTTGGCTTTTATGCAACTCCATAGTCGCAGATGCCGTACCTGCAGTTGCAATGTGCAGTAGAGTAGGGAAGACACAATTATATTAGGAGCCACATGTTCCTTAGTAGATTTGGCTCCCCTTTGACTAGCCACGTGCCAAAACCTTAAATGTAAGGCCAATATGAGCAACTATCGATGTGCAATATCACAGACCCTAATTTCTGGCATAAGTCATGGTAATCGTGTTGGTGCACAGTTGGCCATTTCCCCTCCTGCCGAACCCTACCCACCTTTTGAGGCTGGCTTCACACTTGCAGATGCATCTGCAGCGTTTTGCAGATGCATCTGCAAGTATCAGCATGCAGACCACGGCCGTGGTGTGAATGCTCTCATTGATTCCTATATGTGAGCCGTAAGCAGGCGTATGCCTGCTTACAGATCACACTCTCCCGCCCGCACTATGGACGCGAGATGTTGCGTCCAAGGTGCGGGGCGGGAGTGTGTGATCTGTCAGCAGGCATACGCCTGCTTACGGCTCACATATAGGAATCAATGAGAGCATTCAGACCGCGGTGCGCCCTATTATAAACATAGGGACCGCGGTCTGCATGCTGATACTTGCAGATGCATCTGCAAAACGCTGCAGATGCATCTGCAAGTGTGAAGGCAGCCTTAGAAGCAGTGATAGAAGCGTTAAACAGGAATAAAAAAACACAAGTTTTTGAGTAAAATTTGGTCTGCACCAGATTGGATAATGAAGCTAACTAGAGCTGAGTGACCCTGTCTGGGGCTGGAGTTTGGGTACTTTACATTCCTAAAGTTCTGGAGTGAGCATCGCTGTGGTCGGGTACAGTTGGTACTTGGCTCAGTGCAAGCCACATGCAGTGTTTGATTGGCTCAAACTGGGTTTAAAATCACAGTTTTTGGGTGTAGTGTCCCCATAAATAATAAAAATATCCTCGCCCTCTCACACCCGGAAGTGGTTTGCTTATAACTGGCCGGATGAGGCCGGAGAGCCGAACTGCCAATGAGGTTCAGGTCAAGTACTGGTCCCGAAGAGTGCACAAAAAAAAAGTCCGACAGCACCGCTCAAACCAGAACTTCCACGGGACCGCTCATCTCTAAATGTACCATTGCATTTGACAGAGTACATGGGACTTGCAAATGTTAAAAAGATTGTCCTGGATTTAAAGAAAAACATAAATGTGCCTTTTTTTATAGTATATTTGTCACTCCTGTCCATTGGTTAAATCTGGTTTTGGAGAACGGCCCGAATGACATAAATGTAGAGGAATCGTGTGATGGATGATGTCAGGATAGACATAGTGACAATGCTTGATGGATGGTGGCACTCTTGTATTTACCTTTCTTCAGATCTACCTTCTTTCTGGTATATTTGCACCAATGGAATATTGAAGATTCACAAGCGAGATGTACTATAGTGAAGAATGTGTATATATTAAACTATCACTCACCATAAAGGCAATACGGTGTACATAGTGACAACCGCATTTGGACAGCTGGCCGGACAGATTGCTGCCCGTGTCACTAACCCAGCTGTATGTTGTCCTCAGACTACTCAACAGATGGACTATGCAAACTGCCCAGCTGTAAAAGTATAACAATGGCTATATAGTGGGCGTTTAGCAGGAATCTTGTCTCTTCGTTATTATTTTATTTAATTAATGTCAGGTCTTAATGTGGAGACAACCGGATGATAAAGCCAAACCTTGAAAGTGGGTTGTAAGAAGGCGGGAAGAGTCTCCAAGAAGGATCCCATCACTCCGGGGCTGGAAATCATTTAGTGATTTAGGGAACATGAATATAAAAGTGCTTGTGTTCTTAATAAGAGACTTCACTGCTGATGTTTCCTTCGTTAGAACAAAATGTACTTTTTATATTTGTCAAGGAAAGGAAAGACAGAGAGACCAGTAACCTGCTCGAAGCAGCAGGTGGGCCGGCAGTGCCGGCACGTAGAGGCAAGAATCCCCTGCAGGGCAGGGGTATATTTTAATAAGAGAACCCTATGTTATGTATTCACGAATTATCTATTTATTACATTATTAAAACATGGATGCACAAGAGGATTATGTGCATATTATATTAACATGGTTTCACATGTCTGATAATCATATTCCAAATACGGACCACATTGTTCAGTCGTAAGGCAGGTTCTTCGACCGGAGCTCAACAGGCTCATATATGTCTTTGTGGTTCAGGCTAGGTCCTTCCCTGCAGGGATATCTGGCTAGTCCCGTGTTTGAGACTCCTAAACGAGGCTCTACGGACTCTATTTGCATATTTGTGGTCCAGGAGACCCTTAGCTAGTCCAGACTTGGACCATGAACGTCAGACGTGTAAAACCAGCCAAACTGAGAGTCGGCTCATTTTAATAAATGGATAGTGGCACTAGGATCCTATATTGTATCAAGAATGGGTGCCCAAGTTTACTGAGCAGGGACCCAATGCCGGATCATCAATAATAATAAAAGGTTCATAGTGCCAAGCAGGGCTATTGGGTCAGTAAGTGAAACATCTGACTCCTCAATTTCCCTGAATCCGACTCTACCAAAATGGACACTGACTTCAACTCCACGACTCTGACTCTACAACCATGGTTGTGACTTCAGTAAGCCAAACATCCGATTCCAACTCGTCAATGTCCCTGAATCCAACTTTGACTCCACCAAAATGAACGACTCCTACGCAACAGCCCTGGTACCCAGGGAGGTGCCACATCTACTAGACACTACTGTTGGTCAAATAGATAGCGTTTTTATCCTGTGCTGTGAAGAATTGATATCAGGAATTCTGTAGAGATAATTTACGAATAGAGTAGTAGTCAATGGATCAGCACGCGAAGGAACAAGTAAGAGACTCAGGGCAGGAAGGAGGTTAAAAAAGCAATCCCATCATGTTGCGCTAACATGTTTTTTGTTGTGACTGAGGTATGGTTTTGATGGTACATGGGCAGCTTGTAAGGTGACAAGCACTTGGTATGATCCAATTTTGTTAATCTAAAAATGACAGTATCAGAGTAATAAGATCTAACGCTTTAATCTCAAAACCACACGGACTTCTCATGTTCAACTTCAACTTCTTTCGAGCTCCTTTAGGGAAATACTCATAGAGGGTATACACAAGTTTGTGGAGTTGTATTGACCCGTATCTTGACTGTGATGAGATGTGATGTGTGTTTCCATTATTATGATTGTGACTCATGAAATATAAGACTAAATAAACCAGCGCTAGCCAAACTATAACCCGAGCCTTCAAACCAAAAACATCTCAGTGACAGATGACATCTTTACTTTTAGACACAAACCTACGACACACTTGTAAACAGATTATGGATATGGTGGATAATGAACACCCCTGGTTTGGAATGGAACAAGAATATACCTTGATTGGCATGGATGGACACCCATTTGGCTGGCCCTCGAATGGCTTTCCAGGACCTCAGGGTAAGTCCGGTTTGACCTGCTGCATTATTTTTGTGCCACAATAGTCACTAATATCCCATACTGATGATACCCATATACCATCATCAGCTGATTTATGTAATGTAATGCTATGTGCATGCAGGAAAAAGCTATATACTATGCTTTTGGTAGATATATCGGTCTAAAATATTATGGTCCTGCACTATAAACAATAATTCATGATCAGGCCCATGGAGCTCTTGCCTTCTTTAGTTATCTTTTACTGTTACTATATCATATACCTTTATCTACTTGACATAACTGTCATGGGCGAACCATGATAATTATTCACGCCTAAATAATAATGGGGTCATCTTCTGCCTGGTGATTTACCACCTCGGCTAATGAGATCTGTTTTTCCTTAGGTCCTTATTACTGTGGTGTAGGAGCTGATAAAGCATATGGCCGGGATATTGTGGAAGCTCATTATCGCGCATGTCTGTATGCCGGTGTGAAAATTGCCGGAACGAATGCAGAAGTTATGCCAGCTCAGGTAAGATGATCCATGACTGTAAGCGATGTGTCAGGTGAAAATGTCATTTTTAATGAATCCCAAACTAAAATGGGTCAACATGGACGTCAGGCAGCAGAGGTGCAGAGGTGTCAATGCACTTCACGTTTGTTCTCTATGTTCTCTATGGGGTGCAAAGGTCCTTATGTCTAAAGCCCCCGTCATACATAGCAAGATCGCTGTTGCGTCACAGGTTTTGTGACCTCGCCAGCGATCTCACTATGTTTGACACGTAGCAGTGACCGGGCCCCCGCTGTGACATTTCTTATCGTGTCGGAATGGCCTGGACCATTTTGTGATCACCGGTTTCCCCCTGGGCAGCATGCATTGGTTTGTTTGACTTCTTAACAACGACCTCCTTGGCGACTCAGAACTCAGCCACGTAGAGAAGCTGCTGTGTGACAGGGTCCCAACGACCGCCGAGGTGGTTATACGGGTCACTATATTTTTGCTGCATCGTTAAGTAGATCTGACTGGTTGACATCTCACCAGCGACGATGTAGCGATGTTCCAGCAATCCTTACCAGGTCATATCATTGTCGGTATCGCTGGAACGTCGCCAAGTGTGACGGTACCCTAAGAGGAACACACTAGCATTATAAAAGACACATGGTAGCTGGTGGGGGACCTGTTAGAGAGGTCTTATTGGGGTTTATCAGCTTCAAACAGGGAAGTGTAGTCAGTAATCCAAAAATCCAACTCCTCAATATCCCTGAATCTGACTCCAAGTCCACCAATATGGACACCAACTTCGACTCCATGACTGCACAACCTGGGCTGTGAAGTCGGTAAGCCAAACATCCAACTCCAACTCCTCAATTTCCCTGAATCAGACTCCACCAAAATGGACACCGACTCCTACTCCTAATGTTTCACCACTGACCATGGTTTCCATGTAGATAGCCGTTTCCACAATATCCTATCTTCTGGTTTGGCCCCAATGACATTTAGTGCCTTTCCCCTCCACGGTTTTCTCCACAATTCTTTGAGGTATAATAATCTTTTCCAAATAATTTGGTCTTTTCCTATCTCTTTTAATAAGACTTGCAATCTTGTCATCCATGCTTCAGATAGGACACGAGTCTGGATTTAATCAGAAATAGACTTGTTTGTCTTCCTTACCATCAAAGATCTTAAAACTCTTTTCCAATAATAATTTTTTTTCCAATATCTTTTGTTTTTGGAAATTAAGTCATGATCTATTTGTTTTATTATAGTGGGAATTCCAGGTGGGACCATGTGAAGGGATTGATATGGGAGACCACCTCTGGATTGCCCGCTTTATCCTGCACAGAGTATGTGAAGATTTTGGAATCATCGTTTCTTTTGATCCTAAACCCATAACTGGAAACTGGAACGGAGCTGGCTGCCATACAAACTTCAGCACAAAGCGCATGCGGGAGGATGGCGGCCTGACGTAAGTAGAGGCATAGTGTCACAGGGAAACAAATCTGGTCTTCCACAAACAAATGTTTCCTATTGCGGGTCTTAATAGGGTTTGTGAAATATCTAAAAAGACTGTCTTGTCTTCAGAAACCACACTACTCATGATCGTGGTCTGTTTTTCCTATTTCAGCTCACCCTCATGTACTTTAACAATGCTAAGATGCTATATCGGACATGGACCATGTTCTAGAGTGTTGTGTGTTTTGGGAAAACAGCATTCTGGTTTTTTTTTCTAACCTTTCACAAGCTTTTTAACGACCTTATTAGAATGTTGAACAGTCTGCAAACCATGTCGAATGAGGAACAGTTACAGAATTTGGAAATGTTTAGCTTGCAAAAAAAAAAATATTGAGAGGAGACTTAATAGCTGTCTACAAATATCTCAAGGGCTGTCACACTGTAGAGGGATCCACTTTATTCTAGGGTTGTCACACTCTAGAGGGATCAGCTTTATTCTAGGGCTGTCACACTGTAGAGAGATCAGCTTTATTCTAGGGCTGTCACACTGTAGAGGGATCAGCTTTATTCTAGGGCTGTCATACTGTAGAGGGATCTGCTTTATTCTAGGGTTGTCAACCTAGAGGGATCAGCTTTATTCTAGGGTTGTCACACTGTAGAGGGATCAGCTTTATTCTAGGGCTGTCACTTGTAGAAGAATGCGATTTATTCACATTTGCACAAGAAAACACTAGAAGCAATGGGATGAAACTGAATGGGAGGAAACACACATTAGATATTATAAAAATCCTTTTGACAGTGAGGATGATCAACGAGTAGAACAGGTGGCCATGAGAGATGGTGAGTTCCCCTACAGTGGAAGTCCTCACACAGAGGTTGGACAGATATCTGTCTGGGATGATTTAGTCAATCCTGCCTTGATTTTTTTTTTAATATGGGCACTCCTCTTAAGGTTAGCCTAATATCAGTCAAACCCCTGATGATGTCAGGGAGATAAAAAACCGGCATGCCAAATTCCGGACCTCCAACCCTTTTGTTCTCTTAAGGTACCGTCAGACGCCACAACATCGTTAACGATGTCGCTTATACGTCACGGTTTTGGAGTCGTTTCAGCGCCATCGTTAGGACCTCGTTGCGTGTGACAGCAGCAAGTTGTTACGATATATCGTTGGGTTACTGATCGCAGGTTTAAGAACATGTTCTTAAACCTGACGATCTGCAACCAGCCAACCTGCTATATTGTGGTGTTTGACACCGCGATAACGATGTAGCTTACAACTTCGCCCATTCACCGCAATGAGCAGGTATAGTTCTTTCGCTGGGTTGTGCAAACGATACCTGCTCACTACATCATTGGTGAGTTGTCCACGATATCTAGACATGTGACATCTCACCAGCGATGTCGAAACGATGTTGGAAATGACTGCGCACCCACGAGATCGTGGCCGACATCGTTTCAACGTCATGGCGTCTGACGTACCTTTAGAGATATGCTGCCGCCATAGATCTCTGGCAGTGGCTCTCTCCTAGAGAACACAGGACTGAGTACTCCTGCATATGGGAGAGTCGGTCAAGATAGCTGCCAGCCAAACAATTGGCCAAACCATTGTTTATCTGACAACTATACAAAGTGTATGGGGCCTTTAGATTTCTGGTCCCGACTGTATGAAGGTTGATGACTCCTCTTTGTTGATGACTGAACCCCATATTCTCCATATACTTCAGCAGAGAAGTCGCTGTAACTTCCAAACACTTCAATAGGAAAGGTTAGTTTTTCATTGAAGTGTATAGAGATTGCAAGTGCTTGAAATTGCCAAAAAGATAGATGTCCCCTTTAAGACAACTGATTGTTTAAGAGGAGCAATGACTTATCGTAAAGAGAAACTATAAAGGTCCGAGTGACATTTAATCCTTCATTCTTCCAGGTTCATAGAAGAAGCCATTGACCGCCTTTCTAAGCGTCATGATTACCACATTCAAACCTACGACCCCAAGGGGGGACAAGACAATGCTCGCCGTTTAACAGTGTTTCCATGAAACCTCCAACATCCATGAGTTTTCCGCTGGAGTGGCAAACCGTGGAGCAAGTATCCGCATTCCTCGTAATGTGGGACAAGAGAAGAAAGGCTACTTCGAGGATCGACGTCCATCGGCCAACTGTGATCCATTTGCTGTGACAGAAGCTATGATTCGGACCTGCTTGTTGAACGAAACTGGAAATGAACCCGTCCAATACAAGAACTAGAGAGACCCCCCCAGGCAACAATAGCTACTGAGCTCCTTACCCAGTTCTGAGCTCCTTACCCAGTTCTGAGCTCCTTACCCAGTTCTGAGCTGCTTACCCAGTTCTGTTTTTACCCTTTACACTTAGGCCTCAGTCCTGTGATATTCCATAGTCACCAGACAGGGGCATTGCTAGTAATGAGTAGAACGCACAAGTTTCTCATTATTTCAGATTAGTCTGGTCCTACTCTGTAAAATTTCCATTTTATACTAAAAATATAATCAAAGAGAAATCAGTAACATTTTTACTTTTACTATAAAGCGTTGAAAGGCAAGTTATCATCAAAAAGTGACCTGTTGTGTTAATCAGGTGTTTGTGTTACTTGTATCTTTTTACTTTTTGGCAATATTTTTACATTTTTCCAAATTACAATCTTTATCAATTGCAATTTTCACATTGGCCACAAGGGCATTTTTAGACTCTAACTTCCTGTTGTTTCAGGAAACAACACATGTACATTAACAGCTATGATCAGACTCCAATCCTATGTTTCGTAAACTGTGACATCGCCTATTGTGATTGGTGGAGTCTGTGTTCACAGTTGTGTATAGAGGTGTTATCGTTCATTATAATCCTGTCTCTGCTGATAAGGAAGCTGCTGAAAAATTTCCCTGAAACGACAGGAAGTATGAATCTAGAAAATATATATATATAAAAAGTCATTGCCAACATTTAAAAGAAATACTTGTACCACAATGTATGTAGGTCTTTTTTTCTGATGATACCCCTTAAGCACAAGGTAGAAACAGAACTGGTGACCAATCATTCCCTCCAGTAGCCGATACTAAGTCCAAATTCCTGGCAATAGTACGACTTGCACTAGAGGGAAAGGGCAACAAGTCATAACTGTGGGGGCTGTGCCCCAATTCATGACTCCTTAGAAATCCAACCCCTAATGTTAGAGCATAATTCAGGAAATTTAAAACATCTGTAAAAAAGAACATAGGTCAAAAAGGAATATCCATTAGCCCTCTAAAGGCTAAAGAAAAATAGGGGATAGCACCAGGGTCAATGGGGGAGTAGCAATCTTCACTCTGCCTTGCTACTCTCCATGATAACCACTAATATAAGATAAATAGGGGGTCTTTCATTCACCCCTAAATTTCTGCCAGGTACTCATTCATTTGACATGTTCTTAGCTCACCCTGCTAGCTAGTCGTAGTCTTGGAGCAGGATGTAGAGAGATCTTTCAAGTGAACCAGGGGTCATTTATTTGTGCCAGGTCGCTCCTTAGGCTGTTCTTAATCATAGTAGTTTCGTCTTTTTGGGTCCATATTTGTAGTATTTTTCTATTTAAGTGTAAATGAAGTCTACAGTGAGGTATGGAAGGCGGGCTGATATCTACCAAGGTGTTTTCAATAATAATAAAAATGTTAAAAAAATAATATAAAAAAAATCAAGGTTTAGGTTGGTGCTAATCAAAAAGTGTATGGAATGGTACAGATTGACTAATACAATACATAAGGCAGATAATGAGTAAGAAAAGTGCTAAACATGAGCAGACATTGATAGATCAGCGTTCCATCAACTTCTTGGAGAACTTTTTGATAATAGAGACTGTTAAGAGGACACGTAAGACTACCTGCCCTACAGTAGACTACCTGCCCTACGGCAGACACCCGTGTCAACCTGTGATGTTTACAATTGTGCTCTGTGCATCTCGTCATTTTTATCGTCCTCATCCAAGGAAGGTCACTCGGCGGTCTGTAACATGTGTAGGTCATTTTGAGCTTGTACGAAAACTGACTATGTTTGACGTATTAACATACACCTTCCAAGGGTTTTGGTTTGGTAAGAGCTGGGCTAATATTTAATCTTCGCTCTTAGGTTTTATGTACGATACCACTACCTGACATGCACTGAACAGCTCTGCACCACCATTTGACCACTGTCAGTGCTAAGTGACAAAAAAAGAAGAGAGAATTTTATTTTCCCATGAAATTTGTATGTTTCTTATGCACACGTGGGAAAGAAATCCAAATTGCTCCACGTTTGTGAATGGGTCTCGGGTATTAATGGCAGGTTAGGATTTACTGCTTCTGACTCGCATCTCATTCTGACATAGTCCTGTTTTTAAAATAGATTTTGTTTTTCTTTTTATAATAAAAAAAACTAAATCTGGATCTAAGATCTCTGTTTCTTTATTTCTTTATTTGTTTAAGATCAGAATTTTTAGGTATAATGACCCTTGGTGTAATTTTTGATTGGACCCTGATAGTGTGTGAATCGCCGTATACATCAAAGTATCACATAGAAATAAGGGCAGGATAAAACTTAGGGCCCGAGCAGAGCAAAAAATCTTAAGATCATGACCTTAATTTATACAGAGTCTATGTATGTTGTCTGTTAATTACAATATATGTTTTTTTCCAATGGACACACCATTAAAGGGGTTATCGAAAGTCAACTTGCTTGTAAAATCAAAGAACATTGACATGTATGCCTTATATAAAACCATCTCTGCTGGTGATTTTTAATTTTATGGTGTACAGGTCATTGCCTACCTTACCAGCTACAAGAGATGATCCAACCCATTCGAGGTTGAACTTCGGATGCTTTATATATCCAAAGCACTTCAGCAAACATCTCTGTGCTTGATTTCACTTGGTGCTCGGGGACGCTCGGGGACACTCGGTGCTTGGGGACGCTCAGGGACACTTGGTGCTCGGGGACACTCGGTGCTCGGGGACACTCGGTGCTCGGGGACGCTCGGGGACACTCGGTGCTCGGGTACGCTCGGGGACACTCGGTGCTCGGGGACGCTCAGGGACACTTGGTGCTCGGGGACGCTCGGGGACACTCGGTGCTCGGGGATGCTCGGGGACACTCGGTGATCGGGGATGCTCGGGGACACTCGGTGATCGGGGACGCTCAGGGACACTCGGTGATCGGGGACGCTCAGGGACACTCGGTGCTCGGGGATGCTCGGGGACACTCGGTGATCGGGGACGCTCAGGGACACTTGGTGCTCGGGGACACTCGGTGCTCGGGGACGCTCAGGGACACTTGGTGCTCGGGGATGCTCGGGGACACTCGGTGATCGGGGACGCTCAGGGACACTCGGTGCTCGGGGACGCTCAGGGACACTCGGTGCTTGGTCCAGTCGGAGCCGCTTGCAGTGTTTGATCAGCTCACACTGTGGTTAAAGCAGAGTTATCAGCCGTAGTGTGTTTGTAAAATCGAAAAAGATTACAAATCCCCACCCTCCTTCCCCTCCAGAATTGTTTTGCCTGTGGTTGGTTGTATGTGGGTGGAAAGCCAAACTGCCAATCAGTGTCTCCAAATGAGGTTTGGGTCAAATTTTGTTCCTGAACAGAGCTTTGTAAAAAGTCCAGCTGAACCCCGAGAACCCTAACTTCAACAGGTCCGTTCATCCCTACCAGTTACCCTTCATTGACTGTGTTGGCTGCTAACATAGGCAATGAGTGCATGACACACAGGTGCTACTCCGGGACTAGCTAGATTGCTGACTACGGCCATTAGTGCTTAGTTTGCTACCATGCCAATTTTCTGAACTGTCCATCTTCAGGAGAATACCGTCCCTTGGAAACAATGACAACAGGAGGCAGAGGAGAAGTGTGCTCCTAAGATACATTATTAATAAATGGGCCATAATGACCTCTGTAGTCAGGTCCAAATGAAGATGACTTTGGGGCCTGTTGTTTCAACACTACAAGGCATTTTCTACATGATAAACATAGGATCATAGCCTTTGAAAGCGGAGGCCTGAGGTTAATGACACCTGGAACCGGATGTCTGGCTCATAGCCCCATGTCATTTGATGGTTTGTGTAGACACTATTTGGTGCCATGGGCTTCATATGTGACATCCGATTTTGCTTGCAGCACAAAATAGATCTAAAGTGATCTGTGGGCTTTAAACCAGAGACTGACAAGACAGGGAAACCATAGCTGTGTGCTCTACGGCAGGCTTAAATTGTATCGGCGTCCTAGGCCTCTCCTCCCCAAATGCATTGCTGCCACACATTGCTTAAATAATATCATTGCACAAAATCTCACTGCAAATAAAACTGTGCTTTCAGCAAACTATGCATAAATTAATAGTGCAGAAGAATACTGGAGACTGTGAAGTGTATGCTATCAGAGAAATCTGCTTCCTTCTACACATTATTATTATTTATTTATACAGCACCATTGATTTCATGGTACATGAGAAAGGGTTACATACAAACAAGTTAAAAATACAATGAACAAACTAACAGTGACAGACTGGTACAGAGGGGAAAGAGGGCCCTGCCCTTGTGGGCTTACATTCTACAGGCCAATGGGGAGAGAGACAGTAGGTTGGGTCTGCTCTGGTGGTGGTGGAGTGCTGGGTCCGATGGTGGTGGAGCGCCAGGTCCAGTGGTGGTGGAGCATCGGGTACAGTGGTGATGAGGTGGCACCGTGGTCATTGTAGGCTGTTCTGAAGAGATGGGTTTTCAGGTTCTGCTTGAAGGTTCCGAGCGTAGGGGACAGTCGGACGTTTTGAGGTGCAGAATTCCAGAGGATGGGGGATGCTCGGGCAAAGTATTGAAGGCACATAAGGCATGTGGGCCATTATACTGTGTGGAGGGATGTGGGGAATCATCATACTGTGTGCATGGATAAGGGGGTCTTTATACTCTGTAAAGGGCTGTGTGGGGGTCTTTATATTGTGTGGAGGGTTGTGCGGGATCCATTATACTGTGTAAAGGGCTGTGGGGAGCTATCATACTGTATGGAGAGATGGAGGGGCCATTATACTGTGTGGAGGAATGCAGGGGTCATTATACTGTGTAGAGGGATGGAGCGGACATTGTACTGTGTAGAGGGATGTGGAAGCCATTTTATTTATATTGTGTGGAGGGATGATGTGGTCATTATACTGCATAGAAGGCTGTGTGGGGGCCATTATATTTTGTGGAGGGTTGTGTGGGGCCTATTATCTTGTGTACATGTATGTGGGGAGCCATCAAACTGTGTGGAGGGATAAGGGGATCTTTATACTGTGTAGAGGGCTGTGCGGGGGCCATTATATTGTGATATTGTGTGGAGGGTTGTGTGGGGCTCATTATACTGTGTAGAGGGCTGTGGAGAGCAAACACACTGATTTTTGGAGCTGGGGAAGCTATCATACTGTTTTGTGACTGTGAAGACCATGACAGAGTGCTGTGGGACATCATACTGTGCTTGAGTTTCTGGGAGACTTATCGGGTGGGAGGAAACTATGGGTAAATCAGTGTTGGGACACTAAGGGGTCAGCAAGGTATTGCAGAGTAATTCACTTTCAGGGTATCATACTATGTTTGGGGGTCATTTTTGTTGGCATCATATCATTTATGGGGGCGATGAAAGGTGTATCGTAGTTGGTGAAAACACTACGGGGTTTCAAAAAGGGTAAAATCACGTTGTAAGTGCTGTAAAACATGTCCCAATCTCTGACTTTTTTGTCACTATCCTATACGCCATGACCCTGTCTACTTATTTCTGGATGTGCATGGGGGAAAAATTAGGACTTGACTCTGGGCCCCCATGAGTTACATGTACTTCTCTGCAATTCACTTTGTAGTCATGTGACACAGCCCATTATTCTCACTGGAGACTGGAATACGTTTGAGAGATGAGCAGAGTAGGGTAACAAGCAGAGGTAAGAGGTTGACACAGAAAGATCATGCTGAGCTTCTAACCAGCCTTTTACCTCAAGCCAGAACTGGATACACATCTACACTGCTCACTACTGCTCTTAATTTCTTCTAATCTCTGTAAGTGAAAAAGTAATGGAGAGCAGGAATTCCCTTCTGTATGCGGTGCTTTGTACAGGTAACATCATTACAGCTAGTCTCTTCACACTAGGTCAGAGTAGATTGTATATTAGAGAGAAAGCATGCCGAAGGGAAAACTAGTGAAAATGAAGGCTACAGGTCATAAAATGGCCAAAAATGCTATTATTCCTCATGAACATGTGAATAAAGAAGAAGAGAGGGGCGCAATGTGAAATACCTAGCAATAGGTATTTATTAAAAAGAGAGCCAAGAGAGCCAATGGCCACTCATCTAATGAGGTTGTGCACCCCTGCACAACCCCAATTGAATGCCTCTGTTAGAAGGACCAGGTCTACCACTGGAGCCTCTGCTTGTCTCTCCTGTCGCCACTCCCGCGCTGTTTCTGGGCACGGTTACGTGACCGGTCCCAACCGGAAGTACATTACCGCAGGTCCTTCACACACCATCTGATGAAGACAGGCACCTACTGTTGAAACGCGTTGTGGAGTTTTAAAGGGCAATAAAGGTTTGTTATTGCTTGCACAAATTATATCTTTTATTTCACCCCTCACCCCAGTGCTCCAAAAGACAGCTACACCAAAGTGTATATTATCCCTCTTGTACACACAGATGATAACTATGTATGAAAACTTATTTGGTAACTGGATACCCCTTAAATAAATACTAACATGAATAAATAAATACTAACATGAAGTCAAATAATACTGCTACATAGTGTGACAAAATAAGGGAGAAAAGGGCTGCAAGGTCAGAAGTTGACCATTATTCTTTTTGGAGATGGGAAGAAGTATGAGAGATGAGCAGAGTGAGGAAACAAGCAAAAGTAAGAGGTTATTATTTGTTAACCACTGGAGCAAGTCAATTAAGGGGACTTTGTCTAGAGTGTCACTCTGATGATGAGGGCAGGCAGCCCTAGAAATGCATTAGTGACTGAGTAGGAGAGGAACATAGTGGTTAATCCCCGCTCTGTGCTATTCCCGACCGACTCTGCACAGCTCCGCACAAACCCCGCCCATCGTGACGCATCACGCCGACGTAGTTAAGTGACGCGACCAAGCAACCAGGAAGCACTACTCCAACGGACACAGTGAGTTCCCGCTCGTAGCAAGGGGACAAGACGAAGAACAAGGAGGGAAAAACCACCCGAACTACAACACAGAGCACAGCTGAAGGAGGAGATAAGAAATAAACCCTTAACAGATGACAAAGAAAGGAGGCAGCCCACCCCTCTAAAGGAAGTAGAAGGGAATATCTAAAGCTCCACTAACCAAAGTCAAAAACCTACGTGATCACTGCCATACCCAGTACCAAAGATATCCTTATACAATAGAGATGGTACACCAATTGTTATTAGAGTGAAGAAATTAAAGTAAGTATTAAAACAGACATCTCAACCCCTCAACAGGTGCAAGTTATTTGGGAACCAACCCACAATCCAGAAGGTATTTTTGATAACAAAGAAACCTAACGGGTGAGATACCATAACAAATATAGCATCATAGATCACCCTGGGAAAGAGGTTAAGAGACTAACAGTGTACATAAATCCTTTCAGGTCACAACAAACACCTAGAAGGGGAACATACCCACCCAAGACTGGGACCTCCAGAAAGGATTATTGACATAACTATATGAAGATGGAAGATGTTTAAATGTTTTTTTTTAACAGTCTTTTTAATATATTTTTAAGAAATAAACATCCAAAAGAGCGGTCAAACAATATTGTTGACAAATTCTTTATTTGTTAGCCATTGCTAAGGGGTATTGTTTAGCGCTGGGCCCAACCTAATCTAATGAGCTTAAGAGGTAAGAGGTTGACACAGAAAGATCATGCTGAGCTTCCTGACCAGCCTTTTACCTCACCCAGAACTGGATACACATCTACACTGCTCACTACTGCTCTTGATTTCCTCCATTCTACTACTACTCTCTATTAGTGAAAAAGGAATGGAGAGCAGGAATCCCTCTCTGTTTAAATACATCACAGCTAGTCTCTTCTCACCAGCTCAGAGTAGATTGTGTATTAGAGATAAGCTTGCTAAAGGGAAACTGGCAAAAATACAGGATACAAGTCGTAAAATGACCAGAAATGCTATTACTCCTCATGCATCCACAGATGATAACTAATTGGGCAACTTACCTTATAAGGGAATTCCCTTAAATAAAAACGAACATGAAGTCATATAATACTCCTATATGGTGTCAAAAAAATAAAGCAAAAACGGGTTTTAAATTCAGAAGTATGGTCAATTTTGGAAACAGTTAATAGAAATGTACTGGGTTCAAGGCCAACTTCAATATAAAATATTACAAGTACTATACGTAAAAGTTCCAGAACACGGTTATGTAATGTTGTTTTTTTTCCTTTTTATGTTATTCATTTGAATTCTGTTCTGGGAAAACCTATTAATTTTTTTTTATAAACTGAGCCAGATGACTGCGGCAGCTGCTGTGGATTTGTGACGGGGAACTTCCCCTGAATCATACTTAAAAGTCAAACAAATTGTACAAGATGCATTCATTACAAAGTGAAGTTTTGAAATAAAGTCTTCAGTAAAGAGAAGTAGTGATGTAGAATGACATGTGCTTTGCCAAGGAAGAGAACTCCCATGAATCGATATGTTAGTAAAATTAAATATCCTGTCCACCTATAAGAAGTGAGGGAAGTAAATATTTGCGAAGGATCTACAATGACCTGACAGAGAGGAATCTGACATGGCCATCTGGGCGTTCTATTTACTAAGGGGGTGATCAGGCCAGGACTGATAATCTGCCCCACCGGGAATTTTCCTGGTGGCCCGCTTCAGATTAGGCCGCTTGTTTCATGACTGTTAAAGTATGTTAAAAGTATATGGTTGTTTGGTTCTTGTATAATCCTTTCTGTACACTAGCCCTGACTGTTTGCAAAGCTGATCCTAAGTTCCACTTAGTTTAGAATTGATGGTATGATTTATGATATTAAAGTTAACCTGTCACCACTTTTGGGGATTCTAAACCCTGCCCACCACCTTTAAATTGATGTAATTGGGGTTCCTGTCACCCCTTTATATCCCCAGTGTCCCCCTGGTGGGGTTTGTGTGCCAGTGTTGTTTTTTGGTCCCAGTCCAGCAATGGAGATGGTATTTACAAGATCCTCTGGGGAGGATGGGGATGTCATTAGACTGCTCCTAATAACTGTGTGCAAGACCATAAATATTTGTGTATTGCATATTGTGTGCAATAAATAAAAAAAGGATCATATCTCTTGAACTGAATGGGGGATTTAAAAAAATACAAAAAATAAAGACCTAAATTCTCAGCTGAGCAGCAGGAATCAAATAAGAATAAAAACTGGGCACTTTTGATCTTGTGACAGATCCTCTAAAGGGAATCTGTTAGCATTTTTTTGCTAGGTAATCTGAGGACAGCATGCTGAAGGGGCTAAGACACTGAATTCAGTTACGTGTCACTTATCAAGCTGTGTGCTGTTGTTTACTTCCTAAAGGTTTTCTCATCAGGTGATTATTACTGCTGGGACAACCGGGCTGTTGACCTGTGTCCAACCACGTCCACTTCTCTGTTAAGCAGCTCGCTGTCTATAGAGACTGTATATACAGAGCCTGGTGTGGGTGAGGTAGGTTGGTAGGGTGCAGGCATGACTGTGTTAAAGTAGTGGTATACATAGAATGATTATTATCTGTAAACTGCTATCAGTGCACAGTGGTTGAGCTTATCTTCATCTGGGTGATAGGTTATAAGTGTTTTTTTGGTTTATATGGAAAACGTATTCCTATCGTATACATTCACTTTTTACTTTTTACATTTGAACACGTGGAAAGATTGTGATCACGGCTCACTGGACAGTGACATGTATCATCAGATCATAATTACCGTAATTATCCTGAAAAACTGTGAAGAACTGCAATAAAACAAACAGCATAAAGTCCAGCCCCTGCACTTGTGTATCCCCGATCTACACACCCTGGCTGTCCGGTCACGGTGTACACGGGATACAAAGATCTTCTATATTAAGACAGAACTATAAATAATGGGGCAGTGACGCAGGGTTGGCCGGTTTCCTTCTCAGGGATGATTACAGTTATGACTTGGATTCTGTTATAATAATGCTCTTCGGCCCGACAGGTGCAGAATGTCACGAGAGGCAGCATTGACATTACAGTTATAAAAAGTTAGTGGAGTTCATTACTATGATGAAGTACAGTGATATTGTGGATAAGAGGGTTGGCTCCAGTTTTTGTGGGCCCTGGGCAAAAGCGTCTCAGTGGTCACCTTTAGCACATACTGGCTGTATATATATAATATAAAGGCTGCAAACCATTATATATATACATATATATATACCGTATATGCTCGTGTATAAGCCGACCCGTGTATAAGCTGACCCCCCTACTTTTGCCCCAAAACCTGGGAAAACCTATTGACTCGTGTATAAGCCGAGGGTGGACCCCAGCACAGGTATACATCCCCCAACAGTGTGGTATACAGCAGCCTCCCCAGTGGTATATACAACAGCATCCCCAGTGGTAGTATACAGCAGCAGCCCCAGTAGTAAGTATACAGCAGCCCCAGAGGTATATACAGCAGCCCCAGTGGTAGTATACAGCAGCCCCAGAGGTATATACAGCAGCCCCAGTGGTAGTATACAGCAGCCCCAGTGGTAGTATACAGCAGCCCCAGAGGTAGTATACAGCAGCCCCAGAGGTATATACAGCCCCAGAGGTATATACAGCCCCAGAGGTATATACAGCAGCCCCAGTGGTAGTATACAGCAGCCCCAGAGGTGTATACAGCAGCCCCAGTGGTAGTATACAGCAGCCCTAGTGGTAGTATACAGCAGCCCCAGTGGTAGTATGCAGCAGCCCCAGAGGTATATACAGCCCCAGAGGTATATACAGCAGCCACAGTGGTAGTATACAGCAGCCCCAGAGGTATATACAACCCCCCATCATTATACAGGCCCCCCTTTGCTGCACAATCCTGTAAAGGAATACATTAGTATACTTATCCCTGCCGCTATCCCGCTGCCGCTGTCCCGCCACCGTCATCGCGCTCCTCCGTCTTCATCCTGTGCGTCTTCCGGCTTCCTCCTCTGGCGCGCAGACAATGACGTCATTGCCTGCGCCCACCGGAGGAAGCCGGAAGAAGACGATGAAGCCGGAGGAGCGCGATGACGACGTCGGGACAGCGGCAGCGGGACAGCGGCAGGGATAAGTATACCAATGTATTCCTTTACAGGATTGTGCAGCAAGGGGGGGGGCTGTATACTGATGGGGGCGGGCAGCTGTATACTGTATACATTGTATACAGTATACAGTGACTCGCGTATAAGCCGAGGGGGGGACTTTTCAGCCCAATTTTTGGGCTGAAAAACTCGGTTTATACGCGAGTATATATGGTATTTATATATATATATAGTTGTGGCCAAAAGTATTGACACCCCTGCAATTCTGTCAGATAATACTCAGTTTCTTCCTGAAAATGATTGCAATCATAAATTCTTTGGTATTATTATCTTCATTTAATTTGTCTTCAATGAAAAAACACAAAAAGAATTGTCCTAAAGCCAAATTGGATATAATTCCACACCAAACATAAAAAAGGGGGTGGACAAAAGTATTGGCACTGTTAGAAAAATCATGTGATGCTTCTCTAATTTGTGTAATTAACAGCACCTGTAACTTACCTGTGGCACCTAACAGGCATTGGCAATAACTAAATCACACTTGCAGCCAGTTGACATGGATTAAAGTTGACTCAACCTCTGTCCTGTGTCCTTGTGTGTACCACATAGAGCATGGAGAAAAGAAAGAAGACCAAAGAACTGTCTGAGGAATTGAGAAACCAAATTGTGAGGAAGCATGAGCAATCTCAAGGCTACAAGTCCATCTCCAAAGACCTGAATGTTCCTGTGTCTACCGTGCGCAGTGTCATCAAGAAGTTTAAAGCCCATGGCACTGTGGCTAACCTCCCTAGATGTGGACGGAAAAGAAAAAATGCCGAGAGATTTCAACGCAAGATTGTGCGGATGGTGGATAAAGAACCTCGACTAACATCCAAACAAGTTCAAGCTGCCCTGCAGTCCGAGGGTACAACAGTTTCAGCCTGTACTATCCGTCGGCGTCTGAATGAAAAGGGACTGTATGGTAGGAGATCCGGGAAGACCCCACTTCTTACCCCGAGACATAAAAAAGCCAGGCTGGAGTTTACCAAAACTTACCTGAGAAAACCTAAAACTAGTGATGGGCGAATCCTAAATTACTCGGAATTGCTTGACTCTAGCGAGTCCGAGCCCAGGACTCGCTACTCGTTGCGAGTCTAGCGAGTCCAATGTTAATGAATGGGGAAGCGAGTAATAGCGAGTAGTGTGAGATTTACAAATCGCAGATGTGTCTAGGAAGCTTCAGCCTGAAGCAATCCTAGTTTTGTCATTTATTTGCATTGGACTCGTTTACTTTGTAAGTAATCGCTGGGAAACTCGCACAGATAAGAGTCCTGTCTGCTCTGTGCAGCTCCAGGGTCCTAGAGCCTGCCTGCTGCCTGATGTAGCAGTGCTGAGATTGTTCTCAGTCTGCTCATTCCCTGTGTACAGACATGAATGTCTGTGCACAGAGATGATGTAGCAGAGCTGAGATTGTTCTCAGTCTGCTCATTCCCTGTGCATATACATCTATATCTATGCACAGGGATGAGCAGAGAGGACATCGCGTTTTGGACTGCGTCGGACGGAAGAGGATTTTTTTAATTAAAGATGGAGTCCCTAAAGGCTTTTTTTTTTATTTCTAATAAAAAAATTTCTCTGTGTTGTGTTTTTTTTAAAACAATTTAATAGAAATTCATGGCGGTCATGTCTAATATTGGCGTGACCGCCATAAATTTCGGGCTTAGGGCCAGCTGATAATACAAAGCTGGCCCTAACCTCTATTACCCAGCGTGCCACCGCCACCAGGGCCGCTGGAAGAGCGGGGTTCAGCGCCAGAGGATGGCGCTTCAATGAACGCGCCATCTTCTGGGGCGGCTGCGGGCTGCAATTTGCAGCGGGGGGTGCCCAGAAAGCTTGGGCATCCCTGCGCTGCGGATTCCAGCCCCCAGCTGCTTAGCTGTACCTGGCTAGACATAGAAATTGCGCGGAGCCCCACGCATTTTTTTGACTCCGACTCCGAGACGACTCCGACTCCGAGACGACTCCGACTCCGACTCGACTCCGAGACGACTCCGACTCCGAGACGACTCCGACTCCGACTCCGAGACGACTCCGAGACGACTCCGACTCCGAGACGACTCCGACTCCGACTCCGAGATGACTCCGACTCCGAGACAACTCCGACTCCGACTCGACTCCGAGACGACTCCGACTCCGAGATGACTCCGACTCCGAGACGACTCCGACTCCGAGACGACTCCGACTCCGAGACGACTCCGACTCCGAGATGACTCCGACTCCGAGACGACTCCGACTCCAAGACGACTCCGACTCCGACTCGACTCCGAGACGACTCCAAGACGACTCCGACTCCGAGACGACTCCGACTCCGAGACGACTCCGAGGCGACTCCGACTCTGAGGCGACTCCGACTCTGAGGCGACTCCGACTCTGAGACTCCGACTCTGAGACTCCGACTCTGAGGAGACTCCGACTCCGAGACTCTGGCTCTGAGCCTCTGACTCTGAAATTCATTAAATAATAAAAAAAAAATGCGTGGGGCTCCGCGCAATTTCTATGTCTAGCCAGGTACAGCTAAGCAGCTGGGGGCTGGAATCCGCAGCGCAGGGATGCCCAAGCTTTCTGGGCACCCCCCGCTGCAAATTGCAGCCCGCAGCCGCCCCAGAAGATGGCGCGTTCATTGAAGCGCCATCCTCTGGCGCTGAACCCCGCTCTTCCAGCGGCCCTGGTGGCGGTGGCACGCTGGGTAATAAAGGGGTTAATACCAGCTTTGTTATACAAGCCGGTATTAAGCCCGAGATTCTTAATGTCAGGCCACGTTTGACCCAGCCACTAAGAATCTCCAATAAAGGGTTAAAAAAACACAACACAGAGAAAATTTTTTATTTGAAATAAAAAAAAAAGCCATTAGGGACTCCATCTTTAATTAAAAAAATCCTCTTCCGTCCGACGCAGTCCAAAACGCGATGTCCTCTCTGCTACATCCCCTGTGCATAAATATAGATGTCTATGCACAGGGAATGAGCAGACTGAGAACAATCTCAGCACTGCTACATCAGGCAGCAGGCGGGCTCTAGGACCCTGGAGCTGCACAGAGAAGACAGCTGGACTCGGCTCGCAAAGAAACAGCAGTTACTTTGCGAGTTTCCCTGCTATCACTGGCACAGTAGCCGAGTCTAATGCAAACAATGGCAATCCTAGTTTTGTCAGCGTTTCTGACAAAACTAGGATTGATATTGATTTGCATTGGACTCGTGCGAGTAATCACTGGGAAACTCGCAGAGTACCGAGTCCTGCGAGTCCCTTACTACTCGCCGAGTAACGAGTCCTAGCGAATAGATTCGCCCATCCCTACCTAAAACGTTTTGGAAGAATGTTCTCTGGTCAGATGAGACAAAAGTAGAGCTTTTTGGGCAAAGGCATCAGCATAGAGTTTATAGGAGAAAAAAAAGAGGCATTCAAAGAAAAGAACACGGTCCCTACAGTCAAACATGGCGGAGGTTCCCTGATGTTTTGGGGTTGCTTTGCTGCCTCTGGCACTGGACTGCTTGACTGTGTGCATGGCATTATAAAGTCTGAAGACTACCAACACATTTTGCAGCATAATGTAGGGCCCAGTGTGAGAAAGCTGGGTCTCCCTCAGAGGTCATGGGTCTTCCTGCAGGACAATGACCCAAAACACACTTCAAAAAGCACTAGAAAATGGTTTGAGAGAAAGCACTGGAGACTTCTAAGGTGGCAGCAATGAGTCCAGACCTGAATCCCATAGAACACCTGTGGAGAGATCTAAAAATGGCAGTTTGGAGAAGGCAACCTTCAAATATCAGGGACCTGGAGCAGTTTGCCAAAGAAGAATGGTCTAAAATTCCAGCAGAGCATTGTAAGAAACTCATTGATGGTTACCAGAAGCGGTTGATCGCAGTTATTTTGGCTAAAGGTTATGCAACCAAGTATTAGGCTGAGGGTGCCAATACTTTTGTCTGGCCCATTTTTGGAGTTTTGTGTGAAATGATCAATGTTTTGCTTTTTGCTTCATTCTCTTTTGTGTTTTTTCATTGAAGACAAATTAAATGAAGATAATAATACGAAAGAATTTGTGATTGCAATCATTTTCAGGAAGAAACTGAGTATTATCTGACAGAATTGCAGGGGTGTCAATACTTTTGGCCACAACTGTACATATATATGATCCCCACAAATATAATCCCTCTTGTGCACTCTCTACCCCGTGTGCTGCCTCCTCTCTCTGTTCCTGTCTCTCCCTGTGTGCTCTCTCTCCCCCTCTCTGTGCCTGTCTCCATATGTGTGCTGTCTGTCCCCTGCATGTGTCTTTTCCCTGTATGATGTCTCTCTCCCCTGTGTGCTGTTTTCCAACTCTGTGTCTGCCTCCCCCCCCTTTCCTGTGCACGCACTTGCTCTCCCTCTTTTTCTCTCTTTTTCACTCTCCCTCTCTCCCAGAAACATTACTTTGGTAGAGTCTGGAACAGAAATTAAAACAAAAAACACACCTTATCAACAGCAAAAAAAAGGACCGTTGGCACAGCCATTTTTCTGCTGCAGTGACAGCAAAGCACACTGGACGGCAGAGCACAGACAACAGAGCCCACTGGCAGCAGAACACAGTGACAGCAAAGAACAACGGATGGCAGAGCATAGACAGCAGAGCCCACTGGTCGCAGAAGAGTCTTCCAGTCACGATCTGCAGAGCACTGGGAACTGGACATGATCTGCAGAGAACTAGCCACTGTTCACGACTTGCAGAGCATCGGGCACTGGGCATAGTGCATGATCTGCAGAGTACTGGGCACTATACATGACCTGCAGAGCACTGGCACAGTACACGATCTGCAGAGCACTGGGCACTGGACATGCTCTGCAGAGCACTGGTGCCCCCTCCTCTCTGCACCAGCAGGTAGGTGGTTCCTACCTTTTGACCACATGTCGGGTGATGTGTGGACACACTGCCTGATGGCTGTAGGCCCATGGGTACTGTGTATTTGTCCCTGACAGGGGGGCCCCTGTGTTCTGCCCACCTCCCCACTCTCCCTCCTAATGTACGCACACTGATCACAGTGCCTAACAGCACAGAGCCAGGAGCAGATCTCTATGATCTCCTGCAGGAAGTGCAGGAGATAGAGATCTGCTGCCTGCACAGTAATCAGCATCTGCAGACTCATAGGTTAGGAGGGAGAGCAGTGGAGGGCAGCAGGGGACAAATACACAGCGACCAGGGGCCAATAGCCAACAGGGGGAGGAAACAGTGCAAGCGTAGGACAGGGGACACTGTACTGTGTCAGATGTCATGCCCCCCCCTCAGGCACTTCAGGGCTCTGGTACTTTCCTGGGTGTTCCAGGTGCTGACGAATGCCCTAAATTGTTGCATTGGTATTATGCACCTTTATCACTGGTGTCTGCTGTGTCCTGCTAAGTGCATTCAGTATCAGACCTTTTGGCTGTTTATTGTGAATATATACAGCAATGTCACAGAATTGCTGTATACACAAGAATTCACAGTCCCTTATGAGTGCTGGTTTTCCCAGGAGTACTGTGATGACAGACACAGAGACCTTCAGCAGACCCTTGGCTGTCATGACTCATTGGTGTTCTGTGATTGTGTTGTGTAAGATTGACAGTGGCATTTAACAGGATAACAACCAGAAGCGAAGTGCTGCTCCACTTGTGGCTGTCAAAGGCAGATGAAGGCTGAATAATTCAGTCTTAATCTACTGAGAAAGATGGGGGTTCAACATGCAAAGTGGCATCAAATGCAAGGTAACAACTTATGATGTACATCAGTGGTCCCCAACCTTTTTTGCATCGGGGACTGGTTTCATGCAAGACCATACTTCCGTGGCCCAGCTGGGTGGGGTGGTGCAGGGTCGGGGCTTTGGTCATATGGGGCAGGGCTATAGAGGATTGGAGTTTAGTACCCTGTTTTCCCAAAAGATGCACTACAGTCCCTGACAAAAGTCATGTCGCTTATCCATGTTATGTAAATAAAAGCTTATAACCTGACGGTAAATTCATCCATTGGTTTTATAAATTACTTTTTTGAAAGCTGAAACCCTCCGAAATGTGGTTTAGGTTAAGAAAATAAATTGGCATCAATGCTGAAATATTGATCATTTACTGAAAACAGAATGGTCAGATTTTGGCAAGACAAAAGTTTTGTCACCTGGTCATATAATACACCCAAT
Source organism: Allobates femoralis (assembly GCA_033576535.1). Taxonomy (NCBI): domain Eukaryota; kingdom Metazoa; phylum Chordata; class Amphibia; order Anura; family Aromobatidae; genus Allobates; species Allobates femoralis. The sequence goes on from JARQOC010000007.1 coordinate 143,955,494, forward strand.
CCTGATCGGTTAATTAATAGGTGTGCATAAAAAGAAACCCAGCACCCCAGACCTTCACTTGAACTGCAACTTGAGCTCTGACAACATGCCAAAAATCCACCCTGTGACCAAAGCCTTGATTATCAAGAGGCTGAAGACCAGATCCACTGCAGAGGTGGCTGGCACCTTTAATGTTTCTCAGCATCAAGTACAAAGAATTAGAAAAAGATTTGAAGAGACTGGAGATGTGTTTGACAAACCCAGGTCCAGCAGACCCCGCAAGACAACTGCTCAGGAGGAACATTTGATGGTTAGAAAATCCAAATCAAGCCCTCTTCCACTGCAGCAGAGCTCCAACAGGCCTGGTCACCTCAAGTCCCTGTGTCAACTAGAACAGTTTGTAGGATTCTGTCTCGAAATGGCCTCCATGATCGAATCAGTGCCCAGAAGCCAGCACTAAACAAAAGGCGAATATAAAGCCATGTGGCATTTGCAAAGTCCCACAACCTGCTAAACAGATGGATGCTGGAAAAGTGGCAGAAGGTGGATTTCTCTGATGAATCTTCAGTAGAATTACACCACAGCCACCACAAATACTGAAGGAGACCTACTGGAGCCCGTATGGATCCAAAATACACCCAGAAAACAGTTAAATTTGGTGGTAGAAAGATCATGGTCTGGGGTTACATTCAGTATGGGGGTGTGCGAAACATTTGCAATGTGGAAGGCAATACCAATAATCTAAAATATGAAGAAGTATTAGCTACCTCTTACATTCCAAATCATAAAACGGGTCAAATTCTGCAGCAGGATGGTGCTCCATCTCATACATCCATCTCTACAACAAAGTTCCTCCAGGCAAAAAAGATCAAGGTGCTCAAGGACAGGCCAGACCACTCACCAGACATGAACATCATTGAGCATGTTTGGGGTAGGATGAAAGAGGAAGCGTGGAAGACAAAACCAAAGAATCTAGATGAACTCTGGCAGGCATGTAAGACTGCATTCTTTGCTATTCCTGATGACTTCATTAATAAATTGTATGAATCATTGTTGAACCACATGGATGCAGTCCTTCAAGCTCATGGAAGTACACAAAATATTAAATATGACTCTAATAGCACCACAACTTTATTTACCAATGTTATGCAACATATATTTGTATTTTAAGTTAATTATTTGTTTGAATATCACATTACTTTCTGTGGGCAACAAAACTTTTGTCTTGCCAAAATCTGACCATTCTGTGTTCATTAAATGATCAATATTTCAGCATTGATGCCAATTTATTTTCTTAACCTAAACCAAATTTGGAAGGGTTTCAGCTTTCAAAAGAGTAATTTATACAACTAATGGATGAATTTAACATCAGGTTATAAGCTTTTAAGCCCACAATACTGTATCCCCCATCATCATCCCCATGCAGCCCCCATCATCCTTTTGCAGCCACCATCATTCATTTGCAGCCCGCTTCATCCCCATGCAGCCCCCAATGCTGTATCCCGCATCATCATCCCCTTGCAGCCCCCATCATCCTTTTGCAGCCCCCATCATCCTTTTAAAGCCCCCATCATCCTCCTGCAGCCTCCATCATCTGCTTGCAGGCTCCATCATGCCCATGCAGCCCCTAATACTGTATTCTCCATCATTATCCCCTTGCAGCCCCATCATTCTCCTGCAGCCCCCATCATCCTTTTGCAGCCCCCATCATCCTTTTGCAGCCAGATCATCCTCTTGCAGCACCATCATCCTCCTGCAGCCCCCATCATCCTTCTGCAACCCCCAATATTGTGTCCTCCATCATCATCCCCATGCAGCGTCCAAACACACACACCCTTTACTCACCAGTCCGCCCGCCGCACCTGTAGCATTACGGCACTGCTCTGCTCTCTGCCTCAGCTGCGTGCATAGATGTACGGGCAGAGCCGTCGACCAATTACAATGCAGCAGCCACTGGCCAATCAGGGCCTGGCTGCTGCACTGTGATTGGCCGCCTGCTCCACTCCTACATCTACGCACACAGCTGAGGCAGGGAGCAGAGCAGCGCCGTAATGCTGCAGATGCAGCGGGTGGTGACTTCACTCATGAACGTAGAAAGAATTCATCGCTCTGAGCTGCCACAGAGCACACTGTGTGTAGTGTTGGTCTGCGGCGGCGCGGATCGGCACAGAGATGCCCACAGCCCGGTCCTGGTCCGTGGCCTGGTGGTTGGGGACCCCTGATAAACATAATATGTCATAAGTCTTTAGGGAAGTAAGCTACTAATCAGTGGGGCTGGAGCTGGACCAGGCTGATAATCTCCTGCTAATAAAAAACTCATCATATTGAAACAACGGCACATAGCCTAATAAGGGACACATCGCTAGACTCATGCTACCCTCAGATTACACATAAAAAATCTGCTAATAGAATAGCTTTAGGAAATAGACATGATTAATCCCTCAAACTATAAATCTGGTTCTGTACTGTTTCTCTTATGTTCTCAGTATGCCTTGTTCTCACAACACTCTCATTACAGCCCATTATATGCTACTGAAGTACAGATGA